>VXAC01002504.1:405580-422083 GCA_013399225.1 Rhipidura dahli
TTTTTTTTTTTTTTTTTTTTTTTTTTTTTTTTTGCCCCTTTCACATGCATTCAGCTGTCTTCCAAACAAGGAAGAGCATTTCCAGCTGCCTGCCATGGGCAAACATCTTATTAGTGATGCACAATATTGCTCATTAGACCTTAAAAGGCAGATGGAGTCCATATTTGCAGGAAATTTTTGGTCAACTTGTCAGCAGTCTGGTACTTGATATGAACACTCTTTGACTGGAAAGAACACAGAAATTGATGATAGGTGCTTGTTTGTAGCCCTCACTGCGCCATCACAGTGATTTCATTTGGTGCTACACAGACAGAGTCAGTCCTCCACAGAACAAGACTCTTGTATAACATCAGATATATGATAGTGAGAGTGATCATACAAACTGCTCTGAGAGGCCAACACCCAATCCTTTGGTACTCTTAACACAGAGAATTCTATCATCACTCTCAGAATCAGCACCAAAATCAAAAAATAGAAAACCACACATGTATTTAATGTCCAAAAGCTGGTGCTCAAAATTATATGTCCAGTCTAGTACTGTGCCTCATTTTACTGATAGCACAACAGATTTCTGGTTTTCTTCATCCTAACTGCTAGAAGTGTTTTATTTTTGAAATGAAACCTGGACAGACACTTTAGATGTCAATTCAATTATGTAGTTTGAGTTCTTAAGGCCCACTAAGTATTGAAATAGTTAGTGACATATATACAAGTAAAAAATAATTGTTCCCAGTGGAAACAAACCTCTATTTGTATAGCAATTGATGATTCTTCTAAATATAGCCAGTTCAGGGGCAAACCCCAGGGTTTACTTTTCCTCCATTCAGGATCAAATATTGATATATGAAATTTTAGTTACAAATAGGTGTGCAAAGTTTAAAGGGGTATATTTCAGAAAGGCTATGTCATTGCTTAGTAATTAAAAAGGTTCAAATCTGGACACTTTGGCACACAACCTCAAATATGAAATGAATCCAGGCAATGTTACATGAAAATCTGGGCTTATAAATTTGAATGATCCCCTGGTAAAGACCTAAGAAATAATTCAATACATTTATGAAATATTAGTGATAGAACAGTCTTTGATGGTTTGTGTATTCTGATCTCTTTGAATTTGAATATGATAATCTTTCATTTTAAGTCTTGTTTCTGAAATGGAACAAAATTATTCTAAGATGCATGCCAGACTCTCTTCCCATAGGACATTTGTGAGTAGGCTTTCTGCAGAAACATGGTAATTATGCTGTATTTACTATTTTTACTGTTTATGATGCTATTTGTGGGTGGGTGTGAGTGGAATAGCTTCATGTGATAATGACTGTATTTTTTTATATATGCAGCTTGTTGCAGTAGCAAGGCATCTCCCTGTTATAAAAGGATATTAAAGTTATAATCTGCCAGTCGACATTAAATTCCCGTTAACTCCCAGCAGCTGAATTTGTTAAAGAAGTTGATACCACTCTAGGTCTCTGGTGAGGGCATATGCTGCACCATGATACATACACTGCTTATCTCCAGGCATAGCTGTGCAAACAAAGGCTTTGAGAAGGATTTGCTTCTCTGACTGGGAGAACACTGAATTCAATGGTTATTTTTTTTTTTACATGTTGAAGAGCCTGTTCTTGTTGAACACAGAAAAAACTGAAAAAATAGACAGTGTGTGGGTTCTTGAGTGGTCCACAGTCCTACTGGGGTGATGGAATAATGAGATTATTTTAATTTGCTAGCCAAAACAAACTTTCTTCTTCAAAAATCAACCAAAACAAAACAAAAAAAAAACCAAAAAAAAAAAAAAAAAAAAAAAAAAAAAACAATACAANAAAAAAAAAAAAAAGAAAGAAAGAAAGCCATCGAAAATAAATGTAAATATCGTTTGTTTTGGGGCCTCTCTTTATCTCCTGGTCACAGTGACCTTTTTGCCAACTTTGCCTGCTTCAGGCAAAATCCCAGGAAAACCAGGCTGTTTCCTCTTCCAGTCTGAACACAGGAGAGCAGCCATGCATTAGGATCTCGGGCTTCTGCTCTCTACTCCCCTGAGACCCTACTCCACTATGTGCCTCTCCTCTTTTTCCCTGAATCCTGAGTTTCCTCATTTCATTGATCTTCAGTTACCCTTTCATATTCATTCTTCCAAATAATCCCCCATTACAGGACTCGTTTCTATTAAGTCCCAGGGCAAGTAAAATAAAGCAAAATAGACCCATGCTGTCTTAAAGACTACATTGATATTATCAGTAAATTAAATACACTATTCTATGTTTTTATGCTATGTCTCTTAATTAAAATGGTAACACATATTTTCCTGGGAAGTCTACAATCTGTGCCCTTTTTCCCCTAAGTTTGAAGGTAAATTAAATTGAAAGCAGAAAACAGATGAACAGCTGTCTGTAATAATAGGTTTGTAAGTGTTTTAGTAGACACATCAACAGTTTTTTGTATACTGATAGGGAAATTGAATATATGGCAATGGTGAAGAGCAATTATGACATTATTTGAACATGCTAATAACACATACATGTAATCATAATCACTTTAAAGCTTCCCTTGTTTGAAGCTCTTTATCTTCAAGTTGTTTTTCTAGAATTACATCCTAGCAATGCTGAAATATATCACCATATGAAGCGTGACTACTATTGTACCTCTTAAATGTCTATCAGAGGCAATGCTTTAATAATATAAATTACCTCAGGGTTGAAAGCATATTTTGCAATGACTCTGTCTAGCTGTCAAAATCTTTATTGCTATACATAAAAAATGATGGAGTTATATTTGCAAGACCATGGCACTTATGAAGCCTTTGAAGTCTGTTCAATAATTTTTCTGCATCAAATATTCATTTTATTGTCAGTTCTTACCTCATTTTCTGCCAATGCTATCCCGTTAAATCTAACCATGTTAGATTTTCAGTCCTGCCTTACATTTCAGATTTCTGCATATCTTGACTAAAAATATGGCAGGAAAGTATTATGTGTGATCCGGATTCACGTGTACTTACCAGTATTCTCACTAGACTGATGGCTCATTTTTACTTGTGATTATCCTTGTAAAGTTTCTTCTTTGTGGCTGCCAGATAAAAGCTTGATCACAGTTCAGAAAAGATGGGCAAAAGAGTAATGGGTTGAGTTGCCTGCACATGAATTGCCCCCAGACTTGACTCTGGGAAAACTAGATTGATTGTAAGCAGAAAACAATCTTGCCCTCAACAGTGGCCCACTGACTTAAGACATTATCGTATTAACCAAGCTGATTAATTTAAAATATTATATGCAGTGTCGTATGTTTGCTGGTTGTTATCTCCTTTTAAAAGCCATTTTACTCATTGTGATCACAAAAAAAATGAAAAAAAAAAACATTCTTTGAAAATACATGTGTGTATCTTTTTTTAGAGATAAACTGAGTACAAAGTGAATTGACATTATTTCAATTATAATCTGTACTAATGATCAAGGTACTAATAATCAAATTATCAGTCATAATTATCTGTTACGATTGGTTGCATGCATGTTAGATAGAGGTCCCTGCAAACAGAATTTCCCACTGGATAGGGCACTGATCTGAAGGGCTGGCAAGTTAAATACAAGACAGGCAATATCCCTTTCCCTTATGAAGATTTTTTTTTAGTGTCCTGAAGATTAATGGGTTGGTGCCTGTATGTCAAGGAAGCATGTTCATTGATTTTATATCAACATTTGATATACACGTGCCCATGCAGAGGTGGTCCCATTGGATGAAAAAAGCCTGTTGGTTTGATAAATACTGTCAAATGCTGTAACAAATTCCTTTGCCAACAAGCTCTAAAATCTGTTTTATTTTGTACTGTGAGTCTGTTGGAAGGGAGAAAAGACTAGTTTTCCAGGGTACCAGTTCTCTTACTACTTTGCATTTAGAGAGCTCTGCTTCAACAGAACATTCCACCTTACTATGGAAAACTACGGAAAACTGCATGTGACGCTAGGGAGGGGAAATGGCACTTTCTATTCATTCAAGAAAGTTGTAGGAGAATGTAAAGTGATGAAAGAAAGTATTTTTTCCATGTTAATTTATACAGTTTCTTTGTGATATTAAAGCTAATATGACAGTTTATAAAAACAATTAATGAAATCACATCTTAAATAAAATTCACTCTGAAGGAAGAGTGAAGCATGTAAAAAACACAGTATTACCAAAAATACGAATGAGAGAGCATTGCTGGTGCTCTGATGACTTTACATACATCTGGTGCCTTTAAAAATTTGGAAATCTTTTCCAAATTATCTTTCTGTAAAATGTTTTCAGGAAGAAGAACACAAAAGTAACTCAACATATCACAAAATCATTATAAAAATAGTTACAAAATCCTGCAGGGCAATCCATTAGCAGTTTTCACAGGCTCTTCTGCAGGTGCTTTGCAGAATAATTAGAGACCATTGTCCAGAATAGTAGGAGACAAGAAGTTATATTCTCTGGGTAAGAAAACCAGATAAAGAGCCCACACTTTTTTTAGTATCAAAAAATGACCACAGTTAAAAACATTTTTAAAAGCATGAAATATTATTTTATTTAACTGAATCTTGAGACATTTGGGATATAATTGTGCTTATTGTAACAAAGTAGACTAATCAAGATTTTGCTTATCTGTGAAAACCTCTATATAGAAAACCAATGAAAAATCATGGTTGTCAGAAATAAAGAGACAGTTCGCGTGCTAGGGTCCAAAAACAGATGAAATTTATTTGAGGTCCCAACACGCAAAGTCCAGGATTCCCGAAAGAAAATTAAAGCAGGAAAAAGAAAAATGGCTCGTCAGGAAAAACTGGTCCCGGCCGCGATTAGGTACCTCGGCTTGCCAATGGCAAGCCCAAGGAGTCCTGAACCAGGGTCAGGCAACAAGCTTGGTTCCGCTGGTGTCCTGTTTAGATAAAACAAGGAGGCCACCACCTGGCTCGTGCCTGCTGAGATAGCTAGTCTACCCCGCGGCTGAGAGACCCACTGCGCACTGCACACTCCGGTGCTGCTAGCTGCAAGTGAGCCCCCACCCTCAGGGGAGGCTCTAATTTATAGAATTTTTGAAGGGGCTGGACCCGCCGATGTACCTTCCCCTTGAGCCTGATATGATTGGGTTTACTAATTAATTAGAGGGTCCCTCCCGCCAATGAGGTGCTGTGTCTAGGGATGGTTCTTGGCTCATTTGCATTGGCGGGAAGGAGCCTCATTAGTATGCTGGGGTTGATACATCGGAGTCGCAGACCCAACTGCCAATTTCCAATTTTAGAAACGCAGTGCTTGTGGGCCCTTTAATATTAGGCCAGGGGGTTGGGCACTCCCTGCTTTACCTAGGATTAAGACATATGAATAAACTTTATTTTCCAACCATTAAAACCCTTAACAGCATTCAAACTTTCTTTATCCCCCAACCTGAAACTCCCCCAACTTAATAAAAATGCTTAACATCAAGAAAAATGTTTACATAACCTCGGAACTGGGGATTGGGAATACTGTTCAAATATAAAGTCCCGTTTAAGGAGCTGCAATTCAAATGAAAGGTTTCATGTGGGAAGGATAGCAAGTTCAATTTGGGTGCAGAAATTTTAGTCCTTCTTAGTTGTTTCCGACAATGGTCATCATGGTTTCCTACAACTGGAAAGAAATGGTCTGGTTACACTTTTATTTTAAAAAGGTAAAAACAAAATCTACAAATGTGTTTATGTCAGAAATTAAAACATTTCTAGCATCAGTTAAAAACAAAATTTTATTGAGTGTTAAAAAGGAAGTTGATCAGTCTCTGAATTAGAATATGGCCATATTCAATGACAGTAAGAGGACAATCAATATCTTCAGAAATTTATCTTTTTCTAATAGGCAATGTGAAAATTCTTAGCTAGTTAGAAGGCTCATGGTTGATTTTGCTTTTTTCGTTCTGACAGTACAAATACAGTACCCACAATTAGGTGCCCCCACCGAGATTCTCCCGAACCAGCTGCTGCTTGCTCACTGCCCCCTTCCCCTCCTCCTTCCCACTCCAGCAGGATGGAATTAGGAGTTGGAGGCACAAAAGGTGGAAATCACAGGTTGAGATAAGAATGATTTACTGAAAAGAGTAATGAGCTAAGAAAAGAGACTGTAACAGCAACAATATTGGTAACAAAAGGTATAAGACAAAGAAACCATTTACAAGGAAAGTCTGTGACAAATACCAACTTATTTCTTCTTTCTTCCCAACCACGCTTTCTCCCATCAGAAGGAGCACTCTTCTCCAAAACGTGAGCATCCCTTTCCCAGGGTCCAGCAGTGAGGTGAAGGTGCATAGAATAACCTGCTGGCCATGCCCGTGGCCCCAGGCTCTGACCTCTCATGGGTCCCGCAAAAAATTAACTCTGTCCCTGATTAAAGTAGGACAAACCCCTAAGTCAACCTTTCTGCTGTTTGGAGGTAAAATAACTAAAAAGATGACACAGAGCATAAAGAGTATTATCCAGCTATAAAGATGGCTTTAGCTGTGCAATTGCAGGAATAGAAAATGAACCTTTTTTGTCACAAAACTATTCTATGTATATATTGTTGAAAATATTTTGTCTAAATTCCCATCCCATCTGTATGGATTTTGTCTTTGGTCCCTTAAAATTTTCTGTTCCAAATTACTGTATTTGTAGTCTTTAATCATGCAAACCAGCTATTATTTATGTCATATATAACTATATCTCTGTTTATGATTAATAGTCATGGTAATTTAAAATTCAGATACATTCATGTGGTTTCCTTACATTATAAGTGCTATATAGATCCCAGATAGTGAAGGTGAGAATCTATTCTAGGAAGACAGCAAGGAAAGAAACAAACACAGAAGTGAAGGATAGCATTTATAAAACCATAAAAAATGACACTTGAGTGCTGGTGAAAAGCTTTAAATATATTTTCTGGGGGAGCACTGGATTAATGACAGCTGAGTGAAAGACTTGTCCATTTATAATAAAAGGTTTGAACAATATAGCTGATGAAATTACTGGAGATATGAAGAGTAGGCAGATTCTGTTAGGGGTTAAAACCTATAATCAGCTGCACATCTTAGAGACTTGGTTAACCAAGAAAACAGATTTTGTAGGAATCCTGCAACACAAGCTACTAATGTCTGCAGAACTATACAATTTTTACAAATAGTATAGAGAAAAATGAAGCTATTACTTTTTAGGATTCAACTTCAGAAAGTAACAAAGTGAAGCTGTGACACTTTAAAACATTGGGCAGGCAAAAATGGAAAAAATTTAGCTTAAATAGCTTAATAAAAATATATACTGGTGATTGAGACTGAAAGGACCCTAAAACAAACATGAGATAATTATTTTTGACTAAGGGTATCAGAGAGCTGCAACAGCATCACAGAGCCTCTGCAGATGAAACATTGCTCTTTCACCAGAAACTTTACAGCTGAAAACACTCACTGGCTGTATAGCTGAATGTCAGGCATGGTTTAATAATATATATAGCTCAAGAACCAAAATAGTGAAAAATTAGGGGAAAGAGAAAATATTCAACTGTCTGCAAAACCTAACTACTGTCCCTTGAGAACAATACTGAAGATCTGTTGATTCATCACTTTGCAAATGACAGTGTAGGGTCCCCTGATAGTATTACAGTTATCTCAGCACTTGTGGGGCAGCTACCTACACAAACTGTAAGTTTTTGTAGAATCACAGAATCAGAATCAATTAGTTTGGAAAAGACTTTTGAGATCACTGATGCCAAGCTATGACTGAACACCACCATGTCAACCAGACCATGGCACTGAGTGCCACATCCAGTCATTTCTTGAACACTTGTCCAGGGGTGGTGACCCCACCATCTTCCTGTGCAGTCCAACCCAAAGTTTCTGTGAAGAAATTTCTCCTACTGTCCAGCCTAAATCTCCCCTGGTGTGGCTGGTGACTATGTCCCCTCATCCTGTTGCAGTTTTCCTGGGAGAAGAGGCTGACCCTTACCTGGTTACACCCTCCTTTCAGGAAGTTGTAGAGAGCAATAAGGTCACGCCTGAGCCTCCTTTTCTCCAGGCTAAACATCCCCAGCTCGCTCAGCCACTCCTCACAGGACCTACTGCCTAGACCCTTCACAGCTCCATTGCCCTTCTCTGGACTTGCTCCAGTACCTCAATGCCCTTCCTGAATTGAAGGATACATACATATATATATATATCTATATCTATCTACATACACACACTGGACAAAATACATCCATATATACAGAGAACACAGCAGACTATTTATCTTCAGCTTGTTAATAAAAGAGTATTTTGACTCCAGTTATTTCAGCTTGGTTTCCTCACGGTCTTACTAACATATGCAAAGCAAATATGCATTGTTATAAGGATATTTTATGAACCATTTTCATTCACCAGGAAAATGCATGATTGGTGATAGATCAATTTTCTACACTCCATCTACTCAGTCATAAGAAATCCTAATTGCAGAGAATATTTCCCATAACTATATGCCATAAATCTTGTATTTCTAATAATGGCCTTCATCTTCCCTAGGAAGCATTTTTGAGTTTATAGATGAAAGGTCATTGAAAATCACTGCCCAGTTATATAAAGTATTCTTCAATCCATTGCAGATGTTTCCCTCAGAAACTGTCACGATCAGGTAAAATTAAGTGCCCTGTAATATGTTTTTTTAATCAAAAATAATCTGAGATTCTCATATTAATGTCACGACTCTATGTCCAGCCACAGTTAGCTTGTTTCCTTTACTCCTGGGCACATAAAAATATCCCAGCACCACTCCAATCTCAGTGCGCTTTTTTTTTTTTCAGAAACTCTCTGTCTTCCAAAACACTCAATCTGAGAAGAGGAACCAACTCTCAAGCTTTGCTCTTGCATTTCCTCATAAGATTTTGTTGCCTCCAAGACAACAGATGATTTCCAAGCAGCTATCCCTTAACTGATTGGAAGGAATATTTTGGCTATCTCTATTGCCTCTGGGTGGCTGTAGTTAAGACACACTCAAGTGTGTTGGATTTTTATTAGCCTTGAGAAACAGATTACTTGATTCATTCTATGTAGTGAGTTTGACCAGGTCAGTAAGCAGCTTGAACAGCTATGGACATTTTGTTTAAGTCCTAAAATGCTGGTACAGACACAAGATTAATGTACAGAGATTTTATTCCATCACTTAAAGCAGTCAGTATCTAAGTTTATGTCATGCTGTAAACTTTAGCTCCATCTTGTCATTTAGAAAATCTCTCAAATACAAAGTTTCCATTGAGAACAACATCTCTTGCTTTCCTGCTTATGGAAGAAAAAATATGACAGTTCTTGAGGAAAACAGCTTGCCTTACCATGTGCAGTTTGATCTCACAGAATCATGTAATCATTAAGGTTGGAGAAGATCTTTAAAATCATTGAGTCCAACTGTTAACCCAATGCTGCCAAGTCCATCACTAAACCATGTTCCTAAGTACCATAACTACCTGCATTTTAAATACCTCCAAGTGATTCCAGCACTTGTCTTGGCAGCCAGTTCCTGTGTTTGACTACACTTTCAGGGAAGAAATTCTTCCTAATATTCCATCTAAATTTTCCCTGGAGCACCTTGAAGCCACTTCCTCTTGTCCTGCTACTTGTTATTTGGGATCATGAGCAATCCAGAGTAAAGGCTCGCAGAAAAAGGTTGGTGTGAGGACGTATGCTCAACAAGTACTCTGAACCAATGTTTGAGGAGGAATTGAAGATGAAACTATGTATAAAGCATGGAATTACTATTTTATCTGGAACATAGACAATCATATGCTTATGTCTTCATTTTCTGAGAACACAGGATGAGTAAAATCTGGGAACATCTGGTTTCCTGCAATCTGCATATCCTCAGACATCTAAGCTATTGATTTTGATGACAGTGCTCACTGTAGGACACTCACTGTTCTGAAGGAGGATTTCTTCAGTGGTGTAGATACAAATCACGCATACCAGTCTGTCATCGTTCTATCTATTGTCTTCAATAAAATTATCACATGTGCTACCAGATAAAGACTGTTTAAAATGGATGAAATGAATTCATATTTTTTTGTTTAACAATTTTGTAGTTACTCCTTGCCAGAATCTGCTATTTCTCAAGATTTGATCAGAAGTTGATCAGAAGTTTGTCTGGCACTAAATTTTTGTGCATCTGGACCGAGATATTTTCCTGGCATATTAATGCACGTGTAAGAGAAAATTCTTATATGATAATTCATAAGAATTTATTTTAAAAAATTCTTATAAGGAAATTCAGTTTATTCTGTATATGATGATGGTCTTGTATGTGGCATTCACACTTCAGAGTCTCTTGGGAATTTGTGTTTTCCACTTTTACTGAAAGTAAGTGAACTTGTCTACTTTTTTGCATTCTGCATAGAGAAGTGTCTTTTCAGATTTTTTGGCTGTTTAGAGTCGCTGGGGATGTCCCTCATAAAAAAAAAAAAAAGAAGGGAACTCAATCTGCTGAGAACTGCCCCGGAATACAACTGCTGATCTTATAAGCATATGGAGCAACAAGCACAACACAGCGCCTGCTTCTGTACCTCCAGCTCAAAGTCCTGATAATTAGTTCTCAAGCTGAACATAATCCTATGATCCCAGTATCTCAGAGACTGGTTCTTTCTGTTAACACACTAGGACTGTCAGGATTAAAAGGAATTCTTTAACTAAGTTTCTGTTGCTGAACAGGAAACAAAGATATGTATGCAATCTAAATATTTGGCACATGCAAATTAAGAAGCTCACATTTCCTTCTCCTTTCAAACCAGATTTTTTCAAACTAATATAAACGACATCCTTTACATGACATAAATTGCTGTCTTCTTAGAAAAATTGTTTGTTCCTCTCATTTTTAGAGAAATATGTCTCATCAGATTCTCATTTTGTATCAAAGCTTTTAAAAATAATGGATGATAAATACATTTTAATTAGATTTTTTCAGATGTCTATGATTTCAGTCGACTTTATTATCTAGAATTCTTATTAGACTGCCTTTTTAAAATGAAAGTGTGTCCCTAAATAGAGTGTCAAAGGGATCAAAGTGTAGGTAGCAATTCTGCATCTGAGTATTTTCATTGTCATCCTACATCTTTGAATTTGGTTTCAAATATTTTGTGCATTTTAGTTCAGTTTCCCACTATTTATGAGGAGAGCAAAAGAGCCAAATGTAAATGAGTACAGTGTTCCTTAATAATTATGACAAATTACTTTTTTCTTCTAGAAAAATATATGTTGTAATATTTGAGAAAATTATTTTACAAGCCCAAGCTAATTTGTAGCAAATATTTACATAGTGTTCTCATGTCTTTCTTTTATCGATTATGCAAATAAAACAAATAAAACTTAAAAAATCACCACTGTATGTTTCTGATTCGACACTGTCTTCCCATTCCATAATATAGATATAATATCTCTGAAAACAATTTATTCTGTTCTGTTCAGTTTCTTGAATTATATAAAAATATATATCAACTTGTCCTTCATGCTAGGTGTTCTGATCAGCATAAATGTATTCATGGGCCATAAACTTCTTTAGTAGAGAGTACTATTCAAGCAGTAATAGAGAAGAAAATAAAATATTTTATTCCTCATCTTTATTCACTTTTCAGCTTTTGAGGGCTTATTGATTAAGGTGCTGAACCTTAACAGTCCTGAGGGAAAATCCCTCTTTTCATCTTCACAGCTTTATCTATTTTTCCATATTGTTTTGGGTAGAACCTAAATCTAGGAAATTACTTTAAATTTGAGTAGTCTCCTCTCAAATAGATTATTCATGTGCCTAAAATTCAGCAGTATAACAGGTTTCAGGTTTCAGTTGTAACAGTCTAAGGGTAGCAGGCATGGAAATGGAGAGATTAAGTGCAAATTCCCTATTACAGGAGTTGGGTTTTGATCAGAGTGGCTGCACACCCCTTAACGAAAGCAGAGACACTAAGGTCAGATTCACTGACCTCTCTGCTACCAACATCACCCTCACAGGCATATATAACAACTAGGAAAACAAACTAGAAAAGGAAGGTGTGAGAGAACTGAGTACACATTATAGAAACAAGTAATCCTGAGAATTTCTGTTATGCATTTTCTTTATCATTGTTTACTGCACACCTTGCAGGGATTTGGTAAGAAATTTGAAAAGGAATGCAAAGCTCTTTTAATTCAAAGTAAAGCAGCGATCAAGTTTTGTGATGCAACTACTTTGTGACTGTTCTAAAGTAATCAATATCTAGTGCAGATCAGTTACTCACGTCTGTGAGCCACTTGACCATTAAGGGTCATGTAAGCAGGGAGGGCACTGCAGCCCCTGAGATGTCCTATCCTTTCCTTTGTTTCATAGTCTGTCCCAAAAAGAGCTATCTCCAGGTCTGACACTGTCACACATATAATCTGTGTGTGTATATCTGTCTGCCTGTCTGTCTGTCTGTCCTTAAATAAATAGACTAAAATCTACATATATTTGTGTGAGACATTTACTGGGGCATACAAGGACGTACTTACCTTTCAATTAACTAAAGAGCATCAGAACTGGCCCAGTGTATAAAGATTTTCTAATTCATGACATTTCCTAGAAATCACAAGCCATAATTAGCATAATGGAAACACCCTTTTCATCTTCTTTTCCACCTCTTGTATGAAGAGATTTTCTTCACCTTAATGAAAAAATGCAAAAGACTTAGATAATTGCCTTCAGAGAACATTAAATCCATCTGAAACACATTCCCATGGTCTAAGCCTAAAAATATTTACTGCTTATAACTGAGCTACAGAAACCAGTATGTGAGCTTTGTTATGGGTCTAGACTAGAAAGTCTTGCCTGATTTTGGGCCGATATTCTGACTGAGAAATGTTGTGGGGAGAGTAAATTTAGTGACACAAGTGAAAGATTCAAAAAATTTATGGAAATTTTTTTCTTTCAGAATGCAGGAAAGAGAAATTTACAGTAAGAGTGTAGTAATCATATATTTTAAAAAAAATTTCTGACATACATTTTTAAGAGTGAGCAGTACTGAAAACTTAGTCACACTTGACTTATGATGATCCCCGTTCTCTTTCTTAGTCCTATTTTGCATTCACAGAGTATTTACTATTATTAATTTTTTCTTCAGCAACAAGAAAATTCTTGCTTTACATGTATTTTTCATTCAGGTTCCATATATACAGTAAATATAGAACTACAACACATTTGCTTTTGATTGTCAGTTCAGTATCCTTTTCACTAGAAAGCTAATCCAGGTTAACCAAGAAGCTCTAATTTTGGTTAGGCTGGGCTAACATTAGCATGCCAGTAAATACCACGTGAACTGTACTTGCATGGTTTTTTTTTAGCTTTCAGAATTTACTGCTAAGGTTTCTATTATTTCCAGATGACAGGACATGGTGATGAAAAGTATGGGAAAATATGGTTAAATTAATGGGCTTCCTGCAAACTAAATCATTCTGAATCATTGAACGTGGCTCCTGCATTATCACATTGTTGCTTAAAAGCAAAAAGGCAAATTACAGTGTTGGAATTTCCTTAAAAAGATTATCTGATGAACTGATTCCAGCAGCAGTGGAGAAATGGCACATATTCTTGGGCTTGATGTACATACCTTCTCCAGAAGATCTTTATATCTGTGACAAAGTTGCAGGCAGTGAAGGTATATTCCCACTGGTTATGTTACCATCATCAATGCATGTGTGTAAAGAGATTCTATCTAGACTGAATGTTGTTCAGCTTTCTTAATTTTAAAGAGTTCAGATATTCTGCAGTAGATAAGAGATCAAAATCAGAATACCTTTGGAAAGAGAGGTTTATTTTCTTCACACAGGAAATTAAGATTGGCTGTTATTAATTTTCAGCTGTCAGAGGCATGCAAAAAAAAACAGACAAGGGCTTGTTAATTATTAGATCTTAGCAGTGTACCCACACTAAATAGTAGCCTGTACCAGATTTACCAAAAATTTTATTTAAAATACATTTTTAATGATTTGACTACTTGAGGAATATATCTCTTCTAATTGTGATAGATGAGTGGGTCTTTTCTGTTAGATTTGGCATCCAAATCTGTTTTTAAAATAAATGCAAACATATTTCTGTAATTTTTTGTCTTCTCATATTGCTGAAGTGTTAAAAGCTACTGATGTTCTAATACCTTTAAAAGGTGCTTTGAAGGTTACCGAGATGGCAAAGAAAACATTTACTGTACCTATGGAAACATCCAATCTACACCTGCATTGCTGCAGCTTTTTCCTGCTCTTTAATCTCTACATTTTTCTGTCTTCAAATTTTATATGGACCCTTGTACCTGCGTGAGGTCACCCAGCAAGGGTGTTGTGCTTGGTGCTTGCAGACACATTGCAGAATCCTAAATGTAAATCCAAATTTTGAGCAAGTACTGAAGGCATCATCTGCTGAAACCTACAGACACTGGCTGCAGGGTGTCTCCTTATCAACACTCCCTGTGCATATAGTTTATACAGAAGGGATGAAGCATACTTTAGATCTGGCAGGAAGGAGCTGTGAGAGAGTGGAGCATATGGTGATCCTGTCATGCATTCCTGCATCTCAGCTGGATCCTCACGTAGGAAAGCAATATACATTTGCCTCTTAGCCGTTGAGGTGGCTGCATTTGCTTCTGGGTAGACATAAAATCATAAGATTGGAGACATGAAACCACAGAACATCTTTCAGCCCGTTGATATGTCCGAGGTAGAATTATGTAGGTCAGTGATGACAAACACTTATTGAGACTGAAGACACTGTTAGATGAAAATGGAAAGATACCAGAAAAACTTCCCAGAAAAAATCAATTTAAATGCATTTACTATTCAGAACTGTCTAAATCTCCTTTACATTAAGTCATTTTCTACTTACAATGAACACAGAATATTGCTAAATCTGCTGGTCCCTACAGCAAACCTGAAAATGGTTCCAAACAGTTATTTACTGCTACTGCCTAGTTGATGTTTTCCTCTTGCATTAATACCTTGGACTTGCCTTTCAAGTGACACCTTGTACTTTGTCTTGATTGTTGTGAGTTCTAGGAATAGCCTCAGCTATACTGGCAGTCTTCCAACCCATGTATGATCTACATATTTGTCTTGGGGTGATTTTATGATGCGTATACTTTATCACTGCTCTGTGCCCAGAAATTAATTTTGTGCCTTTCTGTGCCTCTAAACTGAGCATGAGAGCGGGGAGAGAAAAAAACTGAGCAAACTTTTCAAAGCAGCTGTTCAAGGACACAGACCCACACTCCTCTGCATTCTGCTGCAGTAGCAAGAGAGGAGGTAGCACCTTCCTGCTTTTCAGCCAGCTCTTGGCTCTTTTTCTCCAAAGGGAGATGGAGAGTTGAACTTTGTTTTCCTGGGACTTTGGTTTTTCCCTTCTTCTCTTCTGGACTGTTTCATCAGAACACATGGAAAGAATTTTCCAGCAAGGCCCTGGAGGTGGTCCCACACCAGCCCAGCTCTGAGGAGGAGAGAAACCACACCTTCAGAAGGACTCTGAAATCTTCCCAGGTTTCTCTCCAAATGAGAGGTTTTATTATTTAGAATTGATATCCTTTTCCTGTGTGTTTGTTAAATAAATTGGTTTTTTCTCTTTCACTTTCCTCCAAGGAATTTTTTTTTCCTGAACCTGGTGGGGGAGGGTGGTTGTAACCTGCCTTCCATCAGAGGATATTTTCCTCCAAATTTGTCCAAAGCAGCACAGTATTTAATAATTTTAAACCTCATAACTAATGAGAACTCTAACTTGGGACAGACCTCATCAGAATTTCAAAATTGCATTCCTTTGTTTTGACACAGGGCTCATCATAACTGCTTTCAGAATTTGATACAACCAGCTTTGTATCTTTCTTCTTATATTTTCATTGAGGCCATTCTTTCATCTTTAAGTTTATACCAGTAGTGCTGAAAATTTAGTAAAGTCAAGCTATGTATCAGCAGGTTTTCCTCTACCCATGTAGTTCGCTAGTCTGTGGGAGAGTGATATTAAATTGATTTGGTATTATTTCTGGATGATAATATGCCAGCTGCTATTAATCTTTGCATTTCTGTCTAGGTTTTTCAAAACAATTTACATAGCTCTTCCAGTGCTTTTCCAGAGGCTGATGTTAAAGCTGGTTAGTCTGTTATTTTCTGCATTCTCCTTTTTGCATTTCTGTTTCTTTGAACTTTTTTCCTGTCTCTCCATTCTGTCTAATTTCTCAAAGATAACAACTAATGATGATGCCATTCCATCAGCCAGCTTTTTAATTGCAATGGAGTGAAGGCCAGCTGCTTCAACTATTTTGAGTTTGAGAATATTTAGATATGGTTTAACCTGTTCCTTCCTGTAGTGGTTTTATGGTCAGTTTATGCACTGTTCCCTGATTTCTTTTCTGCGAGATAAACCATTAGGAGACAGCAAAGCAGGCACACAACTTTTATGCTATTATAAAGTTTATTAACAGACCTAAGAGAAAAGGAAAGAAAAAAACCAATCAGAACACACAGCCAGAACTTCTCCTCTTCTCCCTCCCCTCCTTCTCCTCTCC
>VXAC01002504.1:422287-445769 GCA_013399225.1 Rhipidura dahli
GGCAGGGACACCCAGGACACCCGGCCCAGCCCGGCCCGGCGGGGCCCAGTGGGGCCCAGTGGGGCCGTGGCTCCGGCCGCCACCCCTTGACCGGAAAAAACTCCCCAAACTCCCGCCTTCCGCGGGATTTTATAGGTAACATTGAGAGAAACGCGATTCAACCAGGCAACTGTCTGTCATGTCAGGGTTAACCCATAACACTTCCTTATTAAAGGAAGAGGTCTTACCCTCTGATAATTGTATTAATTATGACTGCCCTATGACATTTTCAGGAATAAATAGCAAAAAAAAAAAAATTATTAAACTCCTCACTTTTCCTCGATCAGCCTGCTATAACACCACATTATAAGAAGTAGTCAACAAGTAGTCAACCAGTCTTCCCTCTTATGGAAGGATTTTATGATATAATTTAGCTTCCTAGTTAAAGGTCTTCAGTTTTGTGTTGTGTCTTCTTTTTGATCTCTCCCTATGCACTTGTTCTGCTTTTTGTATTTGACCATAGTAACCAGACCTAGTTTCCCCTTTCTTTTTATGTTTGAAATTCACAAGAAGCCCATGATTTCATCAAGCTCATCTCTTACTGCACCTTTAATCATTTTTCTGTTATAGTTTATTTTGCACCTATGACCTCAATATTTTTTCTTTATGGAACTGATAGTTCACTTTAATTTCTCTTTTCTCTCCCAGGACTCCTTGTTTACCAGTTCTATGAATTTATAGAAGCCCACTTTCTATAAATGCTTCATTTTTGTTTTGTTATAGTTCCTCTTTTTTTGTTTCCTAAAGATCATGAACTCCATCATTTCACTATCTCTCTAGATATTTTCTATTTAGCTGTTATTAACCATTTTCTGCACTTTCTGTCCATTGATGTCTCCTATTCTTATATTTAGAAGTTGTTACCAATGACTGTGAGTTAACCTAGAGGTGACCTCTTTGCTATCTTCCTTTTCACAGAGTGAATGTGTATATTGAGTCTGGCTGAGTTAATTTTCCCATAGCAGCCCTCACAGTGCTGTGCTTTGCGTTGGTACTGGGTTTGCATGGCCAGATTTTGATAGGAGGGGAGTTACAGGGGTGGCTTCTGTGAGAAGCTGTCAGAAGCTTCCCCCATGTCCAGCAGAGAAAATGCCACCTGGTTCCAGGGAAGACCTGCTGCTGGAATTCCAATCATAAATGATAGTAATGACTTTGTGATAACATATTTAAGAAGGAAAAAAAGTTATTGTGAAAATAACTTGCAGCCAGAGAAGAACAGAGTGAGAATATGTGAGAAGAACAGCCCTGCAGACACCAAGGTCAGTGCAGAAGGAGGGGCAGGAGGTGGTCCAGGCGTCAGAGCTGAGATTCCCTTGCAGTCTGTGGTGCAGACCATGATGAGGAGTTGTGCCACTGCAGCCCATGGACATCCACGAAGATGCAGAGAACCACCTGCAGCCCATGCAGAAGACCCACACTGGAGCAGGTGGATGCCTGAAAGTAGGCTTTGGACCCATGGGAAGCCTGCTCTAGAGCAGGCTCCTGGCAGGACTTGTAGGCCCATGGAAAGAGAAGCCTACACTGGAGAAGATTTCCTGGTAGGACTTGTGACTCTGTGAGGGACTGACATTGGATCAGGCTGTGCCTGAAGGACTGCACCCCGTGGAAGAGTGACCCAGGCTGAAGCAGCTTGAAGAGACTTTTTTCTCATCAGATGGAATCACATCAGAGGAGCTGATGAAGAATTCTCCCATGGGAGGGATTTCATGCTGGAGCAGAGGGATTCCTCTTCCTGAGCAGGGAGAGAAACAATGTATGATGAACTGACCATAACCCCCATTCCTTGACACCCTGTGTCACTGGGCGAGGAGGCAGAGCTCAGGAAGAAGGGAGAGGTTGGAGGAAAGTGTTTTTAACATTTATTTTACTTCACATAACCTGCTCTGATTTTATTAGTAATGAATTCAATTAATATCTCTAGGCTGGGTCTGTTCTGCCCTTGATGATATTTGCTGAGTGATCTCTTCTGGTCTTTGTCTCAGGTCATGAACCTTTCATTATATTTTCTTTCCTCTGTCCACTTGTGAAGGGGAGTGATAGAGCAGCTTTGGTGGGTGCCTGGCATCCAGACAGGGTCAACCTACTACAATGTGCTATATAAATTTACTTTTATTTGTAAGCCTGATGGTTTGAATGACTTCTTTTGTTGCTCACAACACCCCTCATTCCCTTCTTCTGGCTCTGGTGGTATACAGTGGATGATTCCATTGTAGCAACACCATACTTTCACCTTTACCATTGCCCATGATTTTTTCCTCACTTAAAAGACAAAACGTTTTTAAGTTATAATATATATTGCCATGTCCCTACCCCTTCCTTTTTCCCTCTTTGTCTTTGCAGCACAAGTTCCTCCCACATATAATACTATTTCAGTTGTCTTGTTATACCAGCTCTCTACTATACCTAAATCCTCAGGCTTCAATTTTTTTCTGCTTTACCTGTCTGCTCATGGCAGATTTGAACAACCAGGTTATGACAGTGTCCAGTTCAAGGGACAGAAGAAGCAGTACAAAAATAAGACTTTTGCACTGTGAGTACCTCATATTTCATTTCTTCCTGCTAATAACTGGCTTAGGCACTATGCACAAAACCTACCTGCTGTAACATCATTTCTCTTTTAACTGAAGACTCATACTTTATATGAGAAGTCTCTTTTAGAAGCTCTCTGCATCACATTTCCAAGTCTTAACCTGCCCACAGTGAGTTAATCTGCTCCTCAGCAATCCTTATATTGCCTAGTTCTGCACTCACATGAGTCATTGAAATGACTTAAGCTGCTGACTTTGCCTCTGACCTTGTGTGGTTGAACATGTACTTTAATTATTGCTAATGTTGTGGTCTTTTTGGAGAGGAAATATTGATCACAGCTTTAAACAAAGGGTCACATGTAAAATAGCCCATTATCTTAGATTTTGGTCCTTATATCATATATGTCTATATCAATGGCTCCAGGCTAGCTATTTGCACCTTGAATTGCACCTTGCACATGAATTCCTTGCTTATTCTTGCCTAGCGGTACATACATTCTTGTAAATGTCTTTTTCTCCTCTTTAGTCAGATCTTGTCCTCTCTGGTGGTGATGGTCTTGCGTACTTCCAGTCAGTTATCTTCCTATGACCCCCAGCTGTAGCAAATTACACACATATGTCCCTCCACCCCCTTGCAAGCCCCCCGAAACAACCAATCAAACAAACAAAAAACCCAACAAAAAAATTGAAACAAGTCTCAGTTTTGTTGGGTTCATCATGTTTTATGACATTCCTTGTCAGAACAATTCACTTCTCTGTCTTGGCCATCATGAAATAGAAGTTGTTTATTAAGTAAAATAAATAAATAAGAGAATCGGGGACAGTACTGTCCTTGGCAAATTTGTAAAAGCAAATTTACATATGAGTGATATTGTTGTCATGTGATGTGATCCTACCAGTTACCACTGTCATCAAAAAGTCTTGTCAATGATAAATTTTACAACATTATTACGCCTTTATAACCTAACTTAAAACTAACTAAAGATTTTAAATATATTAGGTTGCAATGCGAGTGGTTTTTAGTAGGAGATCCATAAAATGTTCACACCCCTACAAAGTTCTTTTCCGTCATGCATTATAGATTTTCTGAGCACATGCTGCTTGGTAATATCCTCTTCAGTTTTCCCAGCGTTTTAGAATGGACATACTTTCCTCAGGTCACACACACACTTCAGCATGAGTGATGCAGAACTCCACTCTATACCAAAAACTGATTTATTAGAGGATTTAGCCTGGGCAGAAATGACCTTTGCTACTTCCCCTCTGGAAAAAATGAGAGAGCTAAAAAGTCTTATGCCTTGCTTTTTTCCCCTCAAAGTATCCATTGGTAGGTTGTACTGAAACTTAAGGTATTTCATATACATACAGATACTGTACTGATAGAGAAATGGCAATCTCACAGCCTGAGCAATTTGGAGAACAGACTGAATGCATACAAATCTGAGTTTGTATGTGGAAGTTTTATATTTAGGAGTGTAGTTGTGGCTAAGGATTGAAGAAAAGAAAGATACAAGGGAAGGTTTAGCACGGGAATAATTTTGAGCACCTTAAATGAGTTATCATTACTGTGTCTGGGTGAATAAGAATTTTTGAGTGATTTGTTTATTGGAGTTGTGCCAGTGTCACTCTTATCTTCACAAAATCTACAACAGGGTTTTATACTGGAGGGCAGAGGGAGTGTAAAGTAGGGGAAAATGGAACAATGTGTTCTAACTACTCTGTTTTTAGCTTCTGAAATTTAGGTCTTTCAGTGTCTCCTTTTGTATCTGTTTGATATTCCATAAGACTGCTGACTGGTAAAATGTGGAGATGGTGGCACTGGGGGGGTACCCATATTTTGCACAAAAACTGGGAGTGACCAACAGCTAGCTTGCTTGCACATGGCTTTGATGAGAGACTCCGTCATGGATCCCACAAACCTTTTGTGATTAAAGTTTTGAGGAACACAGTTCTGCTTTTTCTTTTTTAGTTGACTGATCTCTTTATGACAAATATATTTAATCAAAAAGATTCTACTCAACTCCAAGGAGAACTGTTTCTATTCCATTTGCTCATAAGAACAAATTGCCACAGGTTTGTATGATAACAATGGAAGACCTACTGGTATTGCACATCAGATGGTCTGAGCATTTTTATGATCAAAATTTTGAATAATCTCAGACACATCTACAACTCCAAGTTAGATGTTAAAAGGTTGTATCTATTTTAAAGTCTCTCAGGGATCAATCATATCCCTAATTAATGATATAATATAAAGATATGTGTAATAGAGACAGGTGAAACTGTCATCAGATTTTGATAACAGAACTTCCCCTTATTTGATTTTCTAAGTTTGAGTTTCTGTCATAATATTTAGTTTAAATCTCTTATGAAATCATTATTTAATTGCTATTTTGAAATAAATTTTTAGCCTTCTGAGAACAGACTGTGTATAAGAGAGACTGTATAAATATATAGATGAGGCTGTATTGCTTTTTATCCTTTTTCTCCCTTAGGACAAAAACCTCTACTCAAATTCACTACATAGTTCTGCTACTTTAAGTCATGGAAGCGTTTACTGCTGATTTACATTGAGATAATATGCAAGTGGCAGATCCTAATGATTTGTATGAAATCATTCCTTCTACAGTTTAAACAAATAAAAATTTTTGCACATGTATTTTTTTTTTCACTTCATAATGATATCCAGTAGCATCCACTGTCACCTGAAACTTAGGAGGGACCCAGAAAGAAATGTATCTCTTCTATATTGCAAAATACTGTTTCATAAGTAATGGTAGATGATTATATGTAGCTCTTAAAACAATTTAATACTGGTTAACCAGCACTAGCCCTTCAAGAACAGAATAAACTCTTTCATTGTAGAATGTAGAAGGTGAAACAAGGGGCAGTGATATCTAGTTCCTGTTTCTCAAACATGATTTTGCACGCAAGAATTAAAAAAAAAAAAAAAAATCCCCTTGATTTCAGATATTTTTTGCGAGCTTAGTATAGGAAATCTCACGCAATTCAGCAGAGGTTCCACATTTTTTCTGCTCCATGTCTGTTTTTTAGCATTACTGAACATTCCATGCTTAATGCCATAAACTCATTTTTCTAAATGTGTATGAATTTGTCTATTCCAGGAAACATGCCAGCTCAAAGCCATTTGCAATTCTAAGAGGGTGTCTTCCTCCAGAGCAAGGGCAGGGAAACAGAAGAATGAGTGTGGGAACCTTGTCCATTGCCCCTTTACTTAAAAAACTTCAAGACAATATTAGCTGGAAACATCCTCCAGATGATGATTACTGAACATGTAATGATGCAGAAGCCAGCTCTGCAGAGAAGCATGAAAGAACTGTCATTCAAGGGTCTTTATGGGAATTTGTAAGTAAGGACCATTAGAAGACATGTGGATACCACAAAGAAAACTTTATGTTGTAGTGGTTTTAAGCACAAAATTATGACTACTACCTACACAGTCTTCACAGGACATGCAAGCAGTGTTTCCATTTTTTCCATGCACCAGTAGCTGTGATTTTCCATCTTCCCCCTGAGTTTTGAGATCTGCTTTGTCTCTTGTCAAGGGCTGTGCTACAATCTGCAGCAATAAAACTACGTAAATCAACATATGGAAATAGTTTAGTTAACAGGCTTTCAACAACAAAAAAGCACCATCTGTGTTACTTAGACCTACTCACATGCTAAACAAATTGTTTCTCTTGCTAGTTTCTCTTCAGTTGTAATATATCTAGATATATATAGCCAATCTTACGGACTGGATCCAGATATTGTTTGTATAAAACAACATAATACCACTTATGAAGATGAAAGCATTTCTATCTGTGGTACTGCTGCATCCAAAACTGCTCACTTCAGGCCCATACTAAATAAGCTCTTGCCCTTTTCTTGTAATCATGTCAGCTGTTTAAAAACCCAGACCTATGTGTGTATACATATATATATATATATATTCTTGAAACAAGGTGACAGATGTTTAATATATGTTATTTATAAATTCAAAAAATATTTTAGAAATTAATGCTAGCAACTAATTTATGTAATATTTTTCAAAAGTTTTAATTTTGTTAAAATTAAGGTTAAAATATCTTTTCTTATTTCTGTGGGGATAGTCATTACACTGTCTCACAGTTCTAAAGCAAAATGTTCAATTGTCAAATGAGGTATATAGAGCCATGAAAGTGTGTTTATATATATTCATATATATTACTTTTAGTTTTCTGTATACTTGGAAAGTTTTAGTTCTAACCAGCTGCTTGCAACTGAAGCATAAAGTTATATAGAATTGTTTGGGTTTTTTTGAGTTGGGCTCTGTGATTTTTATGACATCACATGACTTCAAATGTTGAAACTTTGAAGCATAGGGTTTTTAAAATTATTATTTCTTAAAAATGAATGGCTAAGAATAAATAAATACTAAAAATTGACAAAAACTTTGGAGTTGAGAACACCACTGATTGCAAATATACTTATATGTACTTAATATACTTATACAAAGGTATATACTTATATCTTTGTTGTGTCTGCAAATTATTCCTTTCTAATGAATCTTGTCCATTGTACCTTTGCAAGAAAATCTCTTTTCTTCTAGTTTGTCTTTCCAGAAAATATGGGAGACTTTCTGAAGGTATAAAGCTTAAATAGTCTTCTCAGGGTGTCTAAAAATAAATCCTTCTCTCTTGTTGTACTGAGACTTAGCTGTGGCTTTTTTGCAAGCAAGTCTACAGTGAACTCTAAACTGTCTTTTTATTGACCCTGTTTAGCAAACCTCTCTGGCCCACTCTCAAATTCAGCCTTTCAGGTTCTCAGGTAGAAGCTATCTTCCTTCCTCCCAGAATGGCTGACCTGAACCAAAGTGCAGTAGCCCAGGTCCCATAGTCAGTCAGCTTTTCTTATTGCTGCTCAACACATCCTTCTTTTACAGTGCATAAGAAGCTATTAATATATAGCAAACTGTGTACTATGAAAATAATTTTATTGTCCAGAATGGCCACTGATTTTTGGTTATTCTCATCCTGGTTTGTTGCTGTAGCATGCAAAATAATGGGAAATGGGGTTCTCTTGTTGCTTTTAAAGAATGACTTGACTCCAGGCACAAGAGTTGTATATCCTGCAGACAGAAAAAAAAGAAACGGTTGTGTTTATATCTTACCTAGTCCTTGCTATGTTCTGTGAACCCTTATTACTCCTAAATTACAGAGGAACTGTTCCCATGAACCTTGGCTCTACTCCAATGCTCCTCCTTCCACTGAAACATCACATCCAGACAGCCCTTCTAAATTATCCTTGATAATTATCCAGGAGAGGCATTTTCCAAGCAGGTGGGAAGCCCTGTATTCATCTGTTACTGTGCCTGTGACCTCCACTGCAAAACTGAGTTGGTGTGAGGTGAGTTCCTCAAAAGTCTCCTGAGAAATTCACCTTGGCTGGACTAGGCAGTCTCTAGCAATTCAAATAGTTGTCTGTTTCTGAATAAGGGTGGCAACAAAGCATTCATAGAGCAAGATTACTAAGCAAACTTTTAGGCTTGGTTAATATCCATGTCATCTTTATGTATCCTCTCACACTCACATGCTCTGTGGTTTGACTTGAAGGGGTAAAAGCATTTGTTACAGCATGGTCCAGTGAGAAAATGTGGGTACTGAGGTAGTAAGCCAGCTCTTGTTTTGATTCTAGCACTTGTTCATTCTTAAGTGGGGGTTTAGAAATAAGCTGAGAAGTCATGGCTGTCTGCAGCATGACTCTGAAGAGATATTGTGGGTGTGCTTGTCTCTGCTCCAGTCTTTTCACCTCCAAAATTCAAGAAAGCGTGTCTGTCTGTGTGCTCAGGTCACTGAGCCTGGACCTTTTCAGTTCAATGCATAGGAATACACACATCCTTCTCACTTACTTGCTTTTGCTCCCGTAGCCAGGCTGTCAACAGAGCCACTGAACACAGGATTCCTGTGCAACCTGCAAGTTAATGCCTGTGGAAGAAGAAATCTGATAAAGGCTTCAAAATGTGGTCTATTAACTACATAGAATTCATTGCCTTAGGATAACCATCTTTTGACCTCAGTTTCCCAACTTAGTTATTGTGAAGTCAATTCAGAATTTAAAACTGTATATTGTAATTTTAAAAATCTAATCCTTTTTTTCCCCCTAACCATAAACATGTAGTGGAAACGTACATTTACATATTTTCAGATAGAAGGAAAATAACTTTAATTAGAAGTTTACCCTTAGTAGAATATTTAGCAGGTCTCTGCAATCTCAGCAAGTCTATTTATACAAGGAACATATGTATGTATGTGTAGTTATAATATATATTCCACTGCTGAGTTTGTGACAGCAGTGAATATAATAAATATCACAAGTTTTAAGGTATTGAGAGAACATTTCTATCATTAAGCTGCTGAAGCATACACACATACATCCTTAAATCTTTCATGGCACAATATTCCTCAAGCATTCTGTATTTAACTTTTTGACAAGTTTCAACTCTTCTGTAATATTCATGATTTCTTGAAAAGTCACACTTTTTTTATGAGAAAACGACTGAATCAGATGAAGATAATTTTTTTTTCTGGAACCAAAACATGAAGTCAGCTATTTGGATGATAATATGTAATAGTGACTGTAAATTCCTTTTATCTTTCTCCTGTGACATCAGATATCCTTAATTTAGTAGTTGCACTTATTAATACTATTTTTAGTATTTTCCTTTTCTGAAAAAATATCTATATACATTTCACCACATTCAGTATTATATTGTTTGCACTTTGTCTTTTAAATTTATAACAAATGAGCTGCTTAATAAAATACTAAAAATGTTTCTCTAGGGTCTCCAATTTTTTCATGCATAAGGAATCCAAAGCTTCAGATGGGAAATCCCTATCTTGTATCCTAAAAAATTAGTTCTAATAGCTGGAAAATATATTAAGATCCTGTCATCTGTAGAATACAGAAACATTCTTCCACATTTCCATATAGGCATGACAAAATGCAATATAATTCCCCAACTTTTTTTGGCATTTGAAGCAAAGAGAATAAAACTATTTTCCTCTGTCTTCAGACTAATCGATAGTACAGCTATAGCATATTCTCCTATACTAGGCTTCCTAAGGAATTTTGTATATGTTGCATTGTTCTCATGAAGATAAGCTGACAATAGGTTATTCCCCATTCAATATTCCTGCAAAGAATAGCTAGCAAAATATGGGTTTAAACTATTATTTGAGGTCTCAGTGACCACAGGAAATAATCTAACATTTCCGTTTAGGGGTTATTTGGTCTCTGATGATGGTTGGTGGGGGATACTTAGAGAAACAATTTAATTACTGGGAGGCAAGGAGCCTGTAGGATTTATGTGCTCCTAAAGCTCCTGAAGATTATGAAGTGGAAGCATAAAGAATAATAAAGCAGTTTGTGCTCTTAGTTTGAAACTCTTCACTAACAAAGAAATCTGCTATTATTTGGAAAGTTGATATTTTGAGATGGATTTCCTTGATTCTGCAAAAAGCTAGAGCATGAACAGTTGAAATTAAGCATGTCTCTCCTATTGAAACAACTCCAAGAGACCCTCCTCACTGGCATTAAAAGTGGCCAGTGTGATCCATGGTTAGCACCATGCCAGGGGAGATGTTATATCTTACACACACTTTTATCATTGAATAGTTTTGAACTAGGTGAGCTCTCTGCCTAAAAGATTATCAGTGAGGCTGGATATTCTGACAAGGAATGATATGAAACTGGATCTTCATTTGTTCCAGCTTCTAATTGTCTATGGAGAGGGTGAAATCATTCAAATAATAGTGTGACTGGAAGGAAAAAGTCTTCCTAAAACTAAATAGATGGCTAGCATGGCATGGAAAAGAATTCTTTCTTTTTCCAATGTATTTTGCACTATGGTAACAATAAAAGTTAATCAAACTTTTCCAGTCCCATTCTCCAACCTTTATCTCAATTACATTCAATAAATATTACTGTCTTTGTCTATTTTTTAAAATTATTTATCCAGATTAAAGACTTCCTACAAATAAAAGATAATTTTAGAAGAAAGAAAACAAAGAACCCCTGTTCTGTCCCTCTGCCAAATATAGTATTCCAAAACTATTTATTGAATATAAATATAAGCTTTGGAAAAGTTCTGAGTAGGGGCAATGTTTTTATCTATTTAGATACATGATTAGATTATCATCAGGAATGATGACATGCCTATATGGAGCTTTTAAAACAACAAATTCTACAAAAGTATTTCATGATTAGTGAGGAAACCATCAGCTCAGTTAAATAATAGAGATTAAGCAGTAGTTTTCATTTTGCTTTGGGAGCTGACATACTTTTTATTCTAAGAATCCTGTAATGAGGTACCTTCCCTCTCCTCCCTTTTTCCTTTCCTCACATGGCTTCACCTGCCTTTGGGATTGTCATCAGCAGAAAAATGCTGAACTGTATCTGCACGACTACAACTCCTGATGTGAATACAGCTGCTAACAGTGTAATCACTGGTAGAGTCTGGTGAACAGGATCATTATAATATAGTCCACAGGTACTGAGTTGATGTTCATGTAAATCTACCATTTACACAGTTGAAGAAAGGGGAAGGAATACCATTTCCAAATGGTAATTCTTTTGGAAAAGGCAACATTACAATTTCCAAATTGTAAATCTAGATGTATGAAGCAATACAAGCAAAATTGCACTTTGAATATAGAATTTCTGAGTTGGAATGGAAACAGTGATGAAAAAAGGGTATTGAGTGGTGGAATAGGTCAGGAACATCACCTGGGAAAATACACAGTATTTAGAAGCTAGATAAATGTTTCTTTCTTCATTCTGTTTTCCATCTTGATGGTAGCCAGAATGAGGCTACAAATCCTGTGCTGCTGGGAGCTTCTGGCCTTACTGTGACTGACTGTACAACACTTTGAGTACACACTCCTCATGAAAAGGTCCCTGAGGTTAATACTTTTCTGACCATATTGTTATTTACATTTTTCTCTGCTCTAGTTGGTGACTCATGGCTAATGCTTATGAAATGTCAGTAAAATACCATGGACATTCATTTAAATGAATTTCATGCAAGCTTATGGCAGACTATTTTGCTAAAGTGGACATTGTAGACCTGAGACATTCTTCACGTGGAATGGAGAAAGAATAAATATCCATTGAAGCAACTGTACCATTTATATTTGTTGCTCTTTTTAAATTATCAATCATCCTGGGACTGGAATGGACAATCAGTTTACAGCCATTTTTACTCCAAGTGCTTGGGAGGTTTTACTTTGTCTTTACTACAAGTCAATCCATAAATGCAATTTTTAATATGTTCCTTAAATTCATTGTTTATTGGATTTTTTAACAATTATCTGGAATGTTCCCTGAAGTGACATTAAATTAATATCTAAATCTCTCCCTCTCTAAATGAATTGATAGCAAGAATTTGGAACACTGAACTATAGAACAGACTAATTTAGTAACATGTTTTAATCAATTTTTAGTTTTCTGATATCAAACATAAAATCTTAGTGACTTGCTAGAGATCAAATTCTGTTCCCTGTCTCAGAAGTGTGATTATGGGAGTGGATAGTATCAAAGACAGCACACTGTCTTTGAAATGACAGAAAACTTTGCTTTGAATTAGACTTTAAACAGTATTATTTTCCAGAAAAGACATATCAGTCCTCTTCTCTGACAAGTTTTAGTATTAGAATATTTGGTTGTTGTTTTACTTTAGCTCCTGGGAGAGCAGGGAAGAGGACCACATGAATTTGAAATAAAAAAGAATATGTGGTTGTGAAACTTACACTTTCAAAAGCAATGAGATATATAAATATTTGTTTTGTTAATCTACAGAATTACTTTTATTATTTGACCCATATGGCTATGTGGATACCAGTGCATATAATTCAATCATATATCCCAGTATTACAAAAAATGCAGTCTTAGAACTTAAACACATTTTTCTCTTGTGTCAAAGGTGAATCATTTCCTTATGTCTAAGATATCAGGATATGAAGGAAGATTACTTTCACAGACAAACAAGAGACAGCTGCCCTTAATAATGTAAGATTTATACTTAACATTCTTTTCAAAGGATCCATTTATGTCCAAATTTTCATAATGAAACAGAACTTTTCAAAACTGTAAAAGAGGCAAGGCAAGGCAAGACTATAATATTTTTGCTCTCACTTTCAGTGGACTGAAATTCACTCATCATGAAGTGAATTCAGAAACAGACAAATGTAATAGAGTTTAAAAAGGGGAAATCAAGTTTCTCAGTTTAGGAGCAGCGTATCTTCCTGTTGAATAAGTGGTAAAGGTATATGTATACACAAATTCAATTTTACAAGACCTTAATTAGAGTGTGTAGGGTGATAATCATCCTGCAGGAGTTTTGTAAAGTGCACACAAGAAATCTATGTCAGATTTATTTATATATTTTTTTTTTCTTCCCTCCGATGTGTAGCATATAGAAGGAATCCATGTTTTCTAAGTCACAGAGAATGAAATGGAAGATTTGCATATTTTGTCTGGTTGCCCAATGATACTTGAACTCCAGATAGAAAGAAATCAGTCCTTAATCTCAAGAGTACATTGTGATGAGAATGATCTGGAATCAGAGCTGAACGGTTTCTGTCTCTTATGAGCTTTTGTATGGGAATAATGAAAGCTGTAATAGAAAGATTGTGCCATATGATGTCTATGTATTAATTCATGTGCTAGCTACACATGATTAGTCTGTGGTCAATTTCTGTTTAACCATAAAACAATATATAACTAAAGAAACTGTAACAATATGCAATTAGATATGCATTGATTTTGTGAATATGAATATCAAATAAACTTTTGAAATTGTGTTCTGTTTACCAGGTTCTGCTGTTATCTGACAACATTACACTGTCTCTGGGTTTGGGATTTCTGTACATTGTCCCCATGACCTGTGGAGCTCAGAAATGGAAATGTGACTGTACCAACCTGCATCTTAGTGGTGTTCTAAGCTTTAAGTTATTTCACTTATTCTAAGCACCTTTCATTTCATTATCATAGTCAAAAACCATTCATGACTTTTTTATTGCCTGAAAGAAGCCACTTTACCTAACACATCTCTCAGTGGTTAAGATTACTAAAGGTGTTTGTGTGTTGTACTATCCTTATCTCTATTGATGGTTTGTTTCACTCCTTGTTACACAATGGGAAAACTGACTGCCTTATTAATGTTCTTGTTATCTTATTGCTTGCATCGTTATCATTCTAATATTAATAACATATTTTAGATGTATCTTTGGTTAAAAGTATACTTTAATTTAAAAAAAAAAAAACAAACCATCTTTAGTCATGTCTGTTTCACTTTAGTGAGAATATTTAAGATCTTTTGCTCTTAAAAGAGTCATGCGATGAGAGACAATATAGCTGCAAGTAAAAATAGTTCTAAAAAATGCTCAGTTTAAAATGTAGGAAATAAATAGTAGAAGTAAAACAGTAGTTTTCATAGAGAGGATGAAGTCCCACAGGAATCTGTTCTGCGTATATGCTCTTCAAAATCAGGAAAAAGAAAAGAACAATGAGTTAAGTATGTTTGTTATAAATATCAAGTTATCAAAGTAATAAATTGAGGTGTTATCAAAAATTTTCAGAAGAAACATTCAAATTTCAATGAGTCGTAAAATGGAATAAAAATTTTGAATAAGTGCATATGTAAAGCAATGGAGAAAAATCTCAAATTTATGTACACATTAGGCTCAGATCTGATCTAAAATTCAACAATTAAATACTGGATTCATAATTGTTCTATGTAAAATGAGCACAATAAAAATGCATCATAATGAAAATTAGTAATAATTACAAAAATGAAAAAAAAAACCAGAATAGGAAACATTCTCATTTCACTTGGTACATGTATCATTATGTTCACATCTTGCATACAAAGTACAGTTTTCATGCCACATCTCATAAATATAGGTGTGAGAATTGAAAAATTATGGACAAGAAAAATACGAAAAACAAGAAGGAACAGCTGAGTGAACATGGACTCTAAATAGATTTCCTGGATCTCCTATTTTAGAATGAAAAAGAAATAATCAGTGAAGAATTTAACATATTTATCAAAACCAAAGCAGCGTGGAGAAAATGCCAAGGGAAGGACGGCTCCTTAGGCTCTACACTACTAGAGTTGGGGAGGCATCAACTGAATTCAGTAAAGCAGAGTTCAAAGCAAACCAAAATTAAGAACCAGATACTTCTTAACATCAATTTAACTGAAGTGCATGACATATATTAAAAAGTTTGTATACCTTATGGAAGAAATATGCTTCGGCATCCAGTGGTAGAAAGCTCTGGGAACTTGTCCAGTTCTTTTGCTCTTCCCCATGCATCCCTTACCAGCCATCTGTACAGGTGTGCTTTGGGTTTGGTGTGACACCATCAACACATCTATGGGATATGGTTAAGCATTCATCCCAGTTTTAAAAAAAGTGCAGAAAGAAGCGTATTTGGCCAAGGTCTTCAGGCTAAGGTCTGGAAAAAAGAATCACCTGATATCTGCCTGCAGAGAGATTGTTGCACATTATCAGTGTTTCACCCTTCATACGACCTCAGATATACTTCTGCCTCTAACCTTCTAAGTTTAGTATTAAGTCATTCATGATCTTCCTGTGGGCATGTCTGCTCTGCAGACTGTAGCATATTTTACAGGTAACAAGAAATGGTTTGGCCAGGACAGCAAAGAACTCATTGTGAGCTAATTTGTTCTGCTTCTCATATGGGCTGGACATGTGATTTGAAGTCCATGCTGCCTCAACACGCCTGTTTCTGGTGTGTCAGCTAGCTAATTTGAAGGTGGCTTAGCAGTATCCCTGCATCACACTCAGCAGCACAGATGTATGTGTGTGTCTACTTTTCTTTAAATCTTCTGTCCCAACCCCAAAAGAACCAGTTTTCACTTCACTGGTTTGCTTGTCTTGAACATGTGCATGTTCTGAGAAGGAAATTGGCTGTTTCTTTGGGACTGTAGTTTTCAGCTGCAGTCATGGCTACACCCACTGTTTGGACCTGGGGAGCCATAAACTTGTGTTTTGGATCCAAAGCAGTGGAACTTTAGCCTGTGTTTTCAGAAATTACTCAGAGCTGATGAAGTTAGATTAATTTCAATTCAAAGCTTTTCATCTTTTTTGTAATATCTCTCAGATTTTCCCGTGAAAGCAAGAAAAGTATTAGAAGAGAGAAGAAAATGACCACCTGCAGTTTTCTTCATTTTATGAAGTACTTGAAAGAAGTAACTCCACTGTGGGGAGGTTGAAATGACCCTGCTAGCAGCAGGAGGGAGCTTGAGGGCAAAAGATCCAGTGACTATTTTGACTACAAATTTCCCTGCATCCACTGGATTATCTACCTCTGTTGGCTGTATTAAGAGAAAAAGTTTTTTGCACATGAATATTGTTGGTTTAGAGTTCCGCTACACTGAATTTTCAGACGAGTTTTGGAAAACCAGAATACCATGCTATCTCTTTATCCTTTCAAAAGCAGTATTTCCTGTATGGGTTGTCTGATCTCACAACATGTAACACTGGTTCTGTGGCTGAGTAAGGGTTTCTACTGCAGTGCATCCTGTACCTCCTATGAAGTTAAAATATGATCCATATTCATAACTCAGACTGTTTTTTCACTGTTTGCCACTATAAGGATGAGCAAAAAGTAGCAAAAACTAGTTCTTCCCCCATTATGGTTTGTTCTCCCATTCAGCCTCATTTGCAAGTTTTCATCACACTCTTAATTTTATTTAAAAAAATACCATAAAACACGTAGTTGAAGAGTTCAGCCTGGTTTAGTAGCAAAGAAATTTTTCAAGTTGGTGTTTAGTTGTTTGGGGTTTTTTTGTAAATACAATTAAATGATAAAATATTCAGTGAGTGACATCATGAAAAAAAATCACTGCCAGTACCATATTTGTAGGTTTATTGCTGTTATTTTTGTTATCCAATCTAGATTGTAATTTCTATGTAACAAGAACTCAGTTTGAAGAATTTCCTATAGCATAATTACTACAATTGTTATCAGTTTCTATTTGATATATTCTAATTTTTTGTCATTATTTCTGGCTATACACTCTTCAGTTACAAAATACATGTTTAATCAAAGTTAATCATTTCTTTCAGTCTACAGTGATTACAAATGTAAAATATTTGCAGTTTGTTATCATGCTCTTCATTAACATATTGCTTGGTTTCCCCATGACTATTAATTCTGTGCTGTAGATTGCCTCACTGCCTTCAGAAAAATCCTTATTCATCTTGAGTGAAGATGCCAGAATGTGGCCTTTTAAATGTTTCTTGCATTATATTTTAATGTCAAATAAACAGTTCAGCAAATTGAATTGCCACAATATGCCATATAAATAACATTCTTGTTTGGGCTGAATGGTGACTGCAGAATCTTGTCATGCCTTTGAATAGTTTGCTCTTTGACAGATTTAAAGAATCAATTTACCTGTAACTGGAAAAAGCTTACACTTCTGTTTATTCTCTTCTACATCTGCCTGATCAATAGGTCTGCTGAGAAGGAGGAATGATGAATGGCTGTAAAAGGCTGCTGTTCACACGCAGCTCAGAAGAGCTCCAGCGTCCATCTTTGGTGATTTTTTTAGTGTACAACATACATGGTATTTCAGTGTTTGGTTTTCAGTAGCAAAGGAACTACATGGGAACAGTAAATGGCATTCTAGAGACATGGGAATTACAGCCGATGACATTGTCATCATTGATCTGTTCCAGTAGACTCAGAAAACACAACTTTTCAGATCATTATTTCAGCTTCATAGTCACGAAACACTTTTTAAATAAATGCTAGAAGATTATATTGATGGTGCATTTGAAATATATCTAAATTTTAGTTTCTGCAGATGCCATGAAGGGAAATTTAGTCCATTTGAAGCATTATTTTTTCTCCTTCTTATATAATTTATTTGAATGAAAGGAGGAAATAGATTTCACTCTTGTGTGAAATGGGAAGAGTTCTGGAATTGTATTTAATGGTAATGCTTTACTCTGTTGTGATTTTGAGCTCTGTACCTTCTGTACACCAGTTTCCTGGATTCTAATAACTCCAACAAGAAAAAAAAATTGCCAAATTATATACTGCTATCCATCAAAATTTTAATAAAGTGTCTTTAAAAAAAAACCTTCAAATATTTTTCTGTTAATTTAGAAAAAAAATATTTTATTCTTTTTCACAGACAGAGCTGAAATGATAAAGGGTGATTATGTTTGCATTTGCTGATACTTGAATTTCTGAACTCAGTGAGCAATACTTAACATCTCATAACTGAGGTCTTTAGCAAAAAGATTTTTTTTCCATTTATATTTATGTTTTAAAATAAATTTTCAATAATTGTTTCCTATGCAGATAAAAAGGTTGTGTTTAAATTTTATTATTCATGGATAATAGCAGAGGCATGAGGTTAGAGTTTGATCAAGAGCGCTTGTGTCAGATTAGAAAAAAGCTCGTGCTGCATCCGCGGTGTCCATAGAAAATAAAAGAGTTATGGTGAAGGTTATCACAATTATCCTTCTGTGGTGGATTATTACAGTGGAATACTTGTAGAAAACCTTGTTGCTAGATTATGTTAGTTAGCCAAAAGGCCAGCACTGTCCTCATTCCTCCCATAGGTGATGTTCTCAGGGGGTGGGCATTCACAGCTTTCTCTCTGAGTGGATTTTCTAAGGTGTTTTTACTGTCCTTGAAAGAGCCACTGAACATTTACATTTGAAAAGATGGTGTTGCAGTGTTAGACGGGCACGGTAGTGTGCAGAACCTCCTGCTTGTCCTTCCTCATGTATACAGTATATACTTGTTCCTTTATTGAAAACTCTGCTTTGTTGCATCTTCATTGGCATAAAGATCTTTGTGGACATCACCAACAAACATTACCAACTCAAGCAATGACAATTTTAATTCAAGTTAATAGGAACTGCAAGCACTTTATAAATGAGGCCAATGTCAGAATTGATATATAACTGCAGCCACCCAGGAGAAAAATAGTACAGACTTGTAATTTTTAATAGATACTCTTTCCTACATTTAAAATAATGGATTTAAAGCCAAAACTTCCCACAGGATTTAGGTTGCCACAGCACTGTTATTCAGCTGGTGGTACTTACACTAATGATTCTCCTCTGCTTGGAATGCTCTTTCTTCATGGCTTTGTTGTTTGCAAAACTCTGTATGCTTGTTTTTCCCCCTGTTAGAATGCATCACTGATTCTATATGTCTTTGAAGCATCTACTCTGGTATGTCACCTTCTACTTTAAAAAAACTTGCTTCCTAATGGGAAAGAGTAAGAATCCTCATTATACTTATTTGCTTATGTGAATTTTTGGTCATAATGAGGAGTTATACCAGCTAGGGTCCACAGGAGGCAATGAAAAAACAGGGAAATTGCTTCCTATTTCTCCGCAAGTAACATGAGATTTCAGAGTTATTTGTGGACAGTGCACAGTTACCTTCAGCACAAATGAGAAGCTACTATTCTTACTCCAGTCATTGTAAAGGAATTATTTCTTCTTTAAACTGATAAAAACCAGGCTCAGAAACAGGCATAAATGCAGACTAGGATACAACCTTACTGTATGATACCATGCAGACACTTACTTTTTCTGTCTATGCTGTTTTATTTGACTGCAATAGAACTGTTTCTTGTTTTCTTTACTGTCTCACTTTTTTTCTAGTTATTGCAGTTCTGGCCTGCTTTAGAAGTCCATAAGTTCTGTGCTATAACATTCTTCTTTAAATCCACTTCTGGATATTTTCTTGTAAGAAAATCGCCATGGGTTGATTTTTTTCCTAATTACTTCAGAAAATATCCTGTGAAAACAGGTAGAAGGTTCTGGATGAGGGATTTGGTATCCAGATGATGTTAGTTTTGAATTATCCATGGGCAGTTTGATCCACTAAATAATTCACTAGCCATGCTGTACAATGACATTAAAAAATCAGCAACTCCTTGTGCTGTTATTCTGGCAAGTTTCTTACAGTTAACTTCCAGTGCTTGCAGACACCATGTGAATACTCATTTTTTTTTCAAAACCAATGGTATATAATGTTATGTTTTTTTCCTAGCATATTTATTAGAACTGAATTTTAATTTGCACTGTAACACATACCTAAAAACTACTTTTTCACCATACGGTGATGTAAATTCGTTTTGGTTCATATTATCTACATCTAGAAACATTGTTTTAATTATAGGGATCTTAGCTGGGGAAACCAACTGAAGCTCAGCAAGCTAGCTTTTCTTACTGGGATCTCTTGATTGCTGTGAATCTGCGAAACTAAAGTAGGATTCTGTCAGCGACTGCATTAGATCAATGTCTCCAGATTCAATCCTCGAATTGCCTTTTTCCTCCCTTATCAAGCTCAGAAGCTGCAGTCCTTAGAATTGTACATGCCTCAGTAAAATGGAGAATGTAAAATCAAAGGAATATCCAGGTGATGAAAACAATGTTTTGATGGTTGTGATTTCATTTTGAGGGGGAACAGTGCTTTTTTTTTCTTAACAAAACATACATAAACAACTCTGAGGAACTGAAAACATGGAGATCACAAATAAATTCTATGTTTTTCACTGTGTTTTTGGTTGGAGAAGATGATGAATGACTGAAGCCTCGATAATGGAACAGGTCTAATATGACTTATGACAAACAAAGAAATGCCTTGTTGTTTATTAGACACCAAGATTAGTGGTTACCTGATCAGAAATGTCTATCTCAGCAGATACTGAAATAACCTTTGGAAAATATAGCTTCAGGTAATACAGTAGGAGCTGTTGGATGCTGCAGATGTATTACTTGAAAAATCTAACCTAACTATGATCACTGCATTGTAAGTCTGGTCCTGCCAGAAACACTCTGGTTACTCTGGTATTGCTCTCAAGAATAAAGGTGAGAAACCTACAAGTCCTTGTTACTGAAATGTTTACTTAAACCTTCCTTTCAGTGAGGTTTGTCTAGAATGATCCATCATCTTTTTGTTCTTTTGCTCCTTTTGGATATATTCAGAACATAAACTTTTATTTCAAGGACAAATCTCTCTCTGTGTCTAGGCTGGTGAATTACAGAAAGGATGGCATGCTTCCCACTGCTGCCTGTCTGCAGTCTGAATAAATCTGGAATCCCAGTTAAGAGACTGGGAACATGTGAGGCAACCATGAGATAGGTTCAGTAACATTTTGCTTACATATAAATTAGAAGCCATAGTGCAAGCTAAATGCATGTGGAAATCTGTATCTCCTCTGCACAAAGACCTGGAGGTGGAAGGATTTGAGTAAAGCCTTGTTGGATTTTCACAGTTAATCAACCACATAGAAAACAGAAGAGTCATGGGGTAGGCCTTGGGAGATCAGTGTTCTTCAAGCAAAAAAGTTTTTTTTTTTCAAGAAAACACTTAGATGTTTTCAACAAATAATAAAAAGTAGTAAAAGCTGTGGATCCTCCTGTAAAAGTTTTATCCCTACTGCTGACTGAATAAGTCCTGGAAATGTGGCCTTTTGTGATGCTAAATATGTTGAATTTCTACTTTCCTTGCCTATTCCTTCAGGCAAAAAAAGAAGATCAAGTCCTCACAGGGAGCCTTGCAGCAACCATCTGAGGACTTCTGAAGCTTTTGTTCATTACCTAGTGCCTATTTGTTACACTGCTCTCTACAGGTCTAGCACAAACACATTGGACAGTATCACTCAGTGGAGTATATTAGGTTATGAACTATAATGTCACATTGAGTTATGTCATATATGACACAACCTGACCCTAAAAAAATATGATGGATAGTGATGAGCAGAAAAGGACGCTTCAAAAACTTCTGTCAAAGTAAACTTTTTTCATTATTATTTTTAAAGCTGGCCTTGAAAATAGCCATATTTAGAAAAGAAAATTTTAATAAGGGACAAGGATTTCCCCCACAGTAGAAGTCACTAGTGAAAAAGCAAGTATTTCTTATCAGGTAATATATTCCATCTAAAAAAGGTAGAACTTCTATGACTATACATGTCCAACTGCTCTGTCTGCTGGAGAAAACCAGCTTCCCTTCAGTCTGATGTGTGAGGTTTTTTACAAATCTGGAGAGATTATGCTAGATATATATCATATGCTCCCTCTAGCTGAGATTGTTTTATACATATACATGTATGCTTTCTCTTAAATTCCCTTCTTCAAATTGATGGCTCCCTAGTGGGCTTTTTAACACTTATGTGGTGTTTATCATCTTTAAAAGATCTTTTAAATATGTGTGATTGTACTTAGCTTCATGAGGTGAGAGTGAACTGAATGGACAACAGATCTGTCAATGCTGTTTAAGGTTAGTTTTACAGGTCTCACTTTTTGATTATGCTGTGAAACTTCCTACATGTTAACATCTGATATAAATCCCATGACACGTGTTTCAGGGTCATGCTGCTGGATGATATAAGTGCTGTATATGGAATCAATGGCTCTGAGAGAAGTAATGCTTGTGGCTGTGCAGTTGTTGCTCGTAATGCCAAAGATTGAAAGGGGATTCATGGTGCTATGAGCAAGTTAAAATGTATTTATTATTACAAAATTTGCCTTTCTGTAGTTCACTCTTCTGCTCTTGCCTCCTCAAGGAATTGTTTAACTTCCATAAAACACAAATACACCAATTTATAAATTTGTTTTTTCCATTGGCAAGTAGGTTCCACTTCCTATCCAGTTTGTCTCTATTTCAGATACATCTTTTCTTCAGAAAAGGAAATTATTGTAGGAAGATTTAACTGCCTCGGCAAACAGTCTATGGCTTAAGATGTTTAGCATAGTTTGTAAGTCTGAGGCTTTTTTGTGATTTTACTTAAACATTTATGATGGTCTTTGCTATCAATAACTGATGAAAGCTAAATTAGAGGTCAATGAAGTGTGCAAGACTCTTGCCACTTCCTTCTTAAATAAGCAATGTGGGTTAGCAATTAGTAATAGAAAACAAGCTGCTTTCCTCTTACAAAATTATTAATATGTCTTTCAGAATTAGAAATGTTATGTTTGACTTCAGTGAGTTTTGCTCAACACTAAAAAAATGAATATATGAAATTCGTGTAACTTTTAAAGGGTGGTAGAGGTGGGTTCAGGTGTCATGGGTTTTAATATGAAGGAAGAATATTTCTGCAAAGCTTGGAGTCTTCAGTATCCTAAAACTAGTAATGCCCTCTGATGTTTTAGCATACAGTCTGTATGCCGTGGGCATATTTTCCTCCTGGAAGGGAAGTCAAGAATCCCCACATCACTTGATTGACATCCATAGTGAAATTGGCATTGCTCATTCTAGTTCTGGGGTTAAAAAATACGAGTTTTGGAAAGCAAATGTGTATTTTGGGCTTTGAGCTTAAATATCCTCAAAGGAATTCTCACTATTTGAATCTGAAATAATTTGTCAAATTAGCACATGACTGACATTGCATGAAACACATTCTGACATTCCGCAATGTGGAGTACAACAGAGTCATTGAATTGAATTACTACTGCTAGGTGAGGCATGAAAAGGCTTGAACAGCATTGCACGAGTGTGAAGTTGCTAACCCAATAGTAGAGCATGAAGGAATTCATTTAAGGTTTTTTTTTTTAATAAGAGAGAAGGGATTTAATTGTCATTAAATTATAACACAGTTTATGAAGTGTTGTTTTCACATGTGCATTTAAAAGATACAAAACCATATGAAAAATATGAAGGCTGGTTTTAATCAACTGTTCACTCCTTTAGAGTACAAATACTGTACCAGTTTACCTTACACAGAGAAATAAATTAGGCATCCTTTGTTTTCGTGTTTGTACTACCAGATCTGATACTTGCACTAGCAGATCCAGTACTCTAAACAAATGTGTTCTTTAACCTGACTGCCAAGGACTACATATAGAAGAATTTTCCTTTTTTTTTTTTTT
>VXAC01002504.1:445813-572779 GCA_013399225.1 Rhipidura dahli
TTTTTTGGTGAGGAATACATGTCAATATTGTCCTTCTGTGCCTTTTTAATCTGATCAGCTACTGAGATTTGAAAGGTTGTGGTTTTTTTTTTAATTTCTGAAGAGAGATGATTGATAACAATGACTGCTATCATGACAATCATCACTTAGCAATCAAATCACTTTCCTTATACACTCTATGTTGATATGCTAAAACATTTAACAGGTTTTGGCCACAGGGGATGAAATATGTTAAAATATCCAAGCTCAGTAGCAAATAAAGAACAGAAGAGTTGACAACAAGAAATAATGCTTTCTAGGGTGGACAGAAGGAATTTCTTGCTCTTTTGGCCTTGGGGAGATAGGTTGTTTCAACTGCAGGAGATACATGAATGTTCTGATACTTCTCTCTAGTTTAATCTGAGATAGTATGTTTTGAATCTAATAAATATAAAGGTATTTCCCAAACACCTGGAAGAGTGGCCAAATTTCTGTCAAATTTAAAAGTAAAAACTCCATGACTAAAGCTCTGATTTAAATCCAGTAGTGACTCTGATAGCCTCCTGTAAATAATGGAATTGAGTCTCTACTTGCATAAAAGTATTACCTCCAGACTACTACACTTGGTACCAAAATAGATAGTCAGGTTTACATCTTCCACCTAATTTGTGATCCATCTGTCAGATGACAAAACATATCACCGGTTCTGTGAAGGGGTTTGAGATCATTTGGACCCATAGTGCTGAACACTGGAAGCTGTTGCTCTGGGCTAAGTGGAGTTTTCTGTCCAAGTGAATGATGCCTTTAAGCAAGGGGTGCAAAAAACCCAGGTCCATAAGGATGGATTCCAGGCAAAGGAGATTGTAAGTTTAGCTAACTTTTACTGCCTTAAGTTAAACAAGCCTAATAATTTAAATACAGAAATTAAAAGTCACATCCATAAGGTATTAAAAATTAAAGCTAGATTAAACTTAGGCACAGGTCCTGCAGCAATCTCTATTCCATATATCCTAGTGTAAAAGTATAAATTTAGCCACACTTTTTGAGTTCATCTCCAGATTTTTAAAACTTCTTAGCAAGCCCCTTCAAAGCTCAAACTTCAGATGACCCACTACCCCTTTCAAGCTCAAATGAAGAAGTTTGGCCGTCAAAAAAAGGTTAATCACTTTAAGTATTAGTCTTTCTAAAAATCTGGCTTTAAGTATGTGTATTATACATGTTTAAATCTGTACTTCAGTGATACTGAAAAATGAACTGTCTTGAAACTACACACTGTCGAAATTGAGAATGATTGTTTATCTTTCAGGTAACCAGCACATATATGCTCTGGAGGCAAGCATCTGGTAATGTTTGCAAAACCACTAATTTGTTATAATTTTATATAAAATGCTCCCTTTGAGTGAAAGTGTTAACTGTCATACTGTAATGACCAAAATTTGGAGAGACAGGTTGAAAACATTTTATTCACACTGATGAATGGTTACTTACATAAACAGCTGCATTAGAAATCAAAATAGATGTCTAAATGCATAAAGTATCTTGTAATGCCTGCACATATTATAAGCTGATAAGTATTCTGAAATTGTTTCACAACCCTAATTTTCAAAAACTGTGAGACTGGATGTCATCTTTTCCCTTTTTAAATCATCTTTTTGTGTGTGTTTGTTGGCAGGATTACATCATTGCTGAGTAAATGTTTAATTTAGGTGTCCTCCTTAGTGTTGTAATCTTCTTGGTCCATTTGGTCCTGAATGTTTCATGTATGTACTCCAGATCCTTGCACAGGTCCCTAGTGAATGTAAAAACAGAAACACATTGAAACTGGGTGTTCTTTAAAGAACTAAATATGCAGCTAACACAGAAAAAAATCCATATTTGACTGAATTGTGAAAGGCACCATGCTGAAAGTTTAATGTGTTTATTATGCATCATCCAAAATAAATTGTCCTACTTTAATGTTGGTTTCTTAAAATATGCATTAGGAGTTTTAGAGATTAAATGGACATTGTCAGCTAGGTAATCATGGGGTATTTTACTTGTTTGGTTTTTTTTATTTTTTTTGTGGATTCAAGAGCATTTTTCCTATTTATTGGAGAGGTTTTTTTCACTACAGTTACTACATGAATACCCCTACCAAGTTAATTCCCCTTCTCAACCTACTGCCAGCTGCTCTGAGGACAATGATTACATACATAGGGCAAATATAGTCTGAGTTGCTTCATTGACCTGAAGAGATTACAGATACCAGTCAAAGAGCCTACCCAGGCAAGTCAATGGCACTACTCTTCCATCAGATAGGCAGCTGCAAATGGAGAAAACTTTTATTCTTTACTAGCCAGAGTTAATTGAGCCAACAGAAGTCATGATCATGTATTACTGCTAAAAGCCATCAGAAAATACTGTTTCCTTTTACAGAGACACACCTATACAGGTGCTGCTTATTCAGACTATGAACTAGCCGAATTAGAGCCACAAGGATGTCAAATCCATAACATAAAATTCTGCAAGTTTTACCTAAGACATAGAGACTTGTAGCTACTATTCTTTGCTACAGGTCTCCTGCAAACACAGAAGGGTTAAGCCATGAAAAGAAACAGCCTAATAAATCTCACCTTACTCCTCAGTAATTCACATCAGTGTCAACTGGACATTCTCCTGCTGAATCTCAACTGAAATTTGACTATTATTGGTGTAAGTTATCTTTCCAGAATGGTATAAATAAGGAAATGTTGTTACTATATGCATGGAGAGGATACAAAGACCATCAGATTATGACCCAGGTTTAGGAATCTTAGTTTGAATCAAACAGAGTTATCCCTTAAAAGGAATAACATGAAAATATTTTGTTTTCCAGGCAAGGAAAGCTTTATTACACTCCTTATGTGATATTGAACACATAAGCAAAGGAGTCAATTATTTTTGAGATTTCCTTGCAGTAGGATCTAGTCAAGAAACTGGGGGAAAAAAACCAAAAAACAAATCCAAAACAACCTTGGCAGAATTATTGCTGTTACACTATGAGTTATTTTTGGTAAGGAAAACAAGTGGACACAAGGGATCAAAGACCTGTAAATTGCATTGTTGTACTGAGCAAGCTGAATGATTAATACACCGGTAGTTGTCAGTCTGTAAGCAATTAAAGGAGGATATGTTGATCAGTTCTACGCACAGTGGATTTATGAAAAATAAATACAATGCATAAACGTCTCTCTTCTAACCAGATTTATCTTATAATGGAATAAGCATATGTGTTTAAAAAGTGAACATTTGGGTACAAAACAGATTTTAAGTGCAAACTTGTGTGCATTTTAACAAGTAGGATCTATGTTTGAAGGTGATAAAATGGTTACATTTTATCTCAAATCACTACTGGATGTGGGAAATGTATCAACATGTTGAACTACTTGAAAAGTTCATGTATGTCACATGCCCAGAAGGCAGTGATTTGTTGACAGGAAACCAAAAGGGGTCAAATAATTTTACCTTGATTTAAATTTCAACCAGGTTAAATTTTCACAGCTTACTGGGGCAAATTCCCACCATTTAGAATTTTTATTTCTAGGGTTACATAGTTAATTGTGTTAGCATCTACTGATATAAACCACTGTAGACATAAAAACACATTTTGAGGCCCTCCTCCATTTAACAAAACACTTGTTTCCTGACACTTTTGCACTGCTTACATTCTGTAAGAAAACTATTTTTCCCTTTCCATGTTCCTCATTTATGAGAATAGTTTTCTCTTCTCCCCAGTCCTGCCTGTGGGATAGCTAAAGGAATTCTGCTCCTAATCTGCTTCTCATTGTACAGTCTGTAAAATCTGCTGGTTTATGCACACCACGGAACATGGGAAACTTCTGCCACAAACAGCTTTTACTTAGTCTGTTCTCAGTGCCAGCCATTCTCAGATTGATTTACTATTCCCAGTTCTTGTGACTTGCTCATGACATTTATCTCTTTCTGTAAGTAGTTTGGAAATACGTTGCATCTGAATTTCACTGCTGAACTGGAGTAGCCTAGAGACGTTGTTTATACTGTGGTTTAATACTATTGCCTTTTACTGGCATTGTTAGCACAATGTAAGAAAGAAGCATTTTTTTCAGAAGAAATATAACTACATGGTTGGACACATTAAAAATCAATATTTGGGATGATTTAGAAATTTATTTTCTTTTTTAACTGCGGTCATAAAATCAACCAGCACAGGGCGAATTTATCACCTATAATTGTTAATTTTTTTTTTTGGTGAGCATTAGATTGCTGAGGCTTAAAATCTAGTTTTGCCACCAAATTCAGTCACTAATATTTTAGTTGCAAGTGAAGAGGAAAGGTTTGTGAACATGAACAAATTCAATAGTTTTGAAATTCAAATATGTATGCATAGAAAATGTTTTTTCTACTTTTCTAGGAGTAACTACGGCACGGTTCTGATACAGTTCTTTGGGGTCGAATGAGGAGGCTTGGTTTTTCTAGAGCAACTGACATTGAAACAGATATTGAAAACAGCACTGGAAACAAAATGGTGAAGAATGATTTCCTGAGTCAGAGCCATTCGTAATATAAACTCTATCAGCATAGGCCTATACACATCAGAGGACTTGGACAGGGGTTCATAGCGTAGTGAGTGAACCTGTAGGGATCTTTTCCAAGCTAAAAGGTTCTGCACATTTTGAGAAAGAGCTCAGTCTTCTGTGCAAGTCACACTCTAATGGCAAACATCCTGTTAGAGCAAGACCAGCTCAGCATTAAGTGTTTGTCATCATTTAAATGGAAAGCTGAGATTTGTTTAGATGCTTTAACATAAGTGGTAGAGGTTTCCAGGCTCACATAAACATTTACCTTTATTTAGTGATAAGCCCATGGCCAGGAATCTTATAGGTATTTATATTTGGCTGTGGCAGTCTTGTAATTATTTAATAAGGCACACTAAAGACAAGGTTATCATGATATAAGTGCCTGTAATCCCTCTGGGGTGTAATTACCTCATGATAACCTCATCCCTTGAAGTTGTCTCTATTGCTAATATGAAAAATGTTTATTTTCAGTGGGAACATATATTTTGTGATGGGACAGCATTAAACTGTCAGACCAAAAAGTTAAATAGCATTTGGAATGAGCAGAAGGGTTCAGATGGATTAACTCAGCCCTTATAGATGGTTGACTAGAGGAACTGAAAAAATCCAAAACCATTTTAAATGAGTCAGGTTTTAAGTCTGGAAGTATCTGAAGAGAAATAGCTGTTTTGCCAGAAACATGCTTTAGGTTTCTTAGGCTCTACTAGTGAACCCTGGGATTCATGAGAAACAGGAAATGTGTTTCAAAAGACATAGTTGTGGGGGGTGTTTTTGAGGGGTTGGTCTGGCAGGCTTTTTATTTGTTTGTTTGTTTGTTTTTTTGTAATGGCAACATCTGTATCTTCAAAATTCAGCATTTTGACTAGTAGATCACTCATTCAGTAACACAGCATTGTGTATGGCATTGTAAATCATGAGATAAGCACTAATAAAATGCACATGCTTCACAAATCGGTCTTGGAGGACATCTGTTATACTTGTTGCTACAAGGAATTTTCAAAACACTGAAGTACATTAACTCACTTGAAATGTACCACCTGAAAACTAGACGAGTCTGTCATGAAGACCCCAAAAGTAAATAGCACTTTCCTCAAGACTAGAGAAGTGTATGGACAAGAATACTCCTTGGAGAGGCAGAGAAATACTTTTCCTGAAGGACACAAGCCCAGGTCAGGGACTTAGCTTTTCTCTTGCTTCAGGCATCAACTGACATAAATTTGCACCTCTGAGCAGTTGCTCACAGATGAGTGTATGACAGGCATGCACATTTTGTGTCCCATTTTGCTTTCATGAGAAGCCCCATGGCCTGCTTGTACAAGCTGCTGTGTGCATTCTTGTGACAAATTCACTGTGAGGTCCGGCAGACAGTCACCCCCTGCAGCCCCAGAGGCTGGAGGGACTGCATGGAGAAACCTTTCCCATCACATGAAGGGTGTTACAAATGGGAGGTCAGCATGGCAGGCTCAGTGTTTAGGTTTCTGCACTTTTTATAGGCTCTGGCTAGTTGTGTGCCTGAAGATGGAAAATATTTGGAAGTAAACCAAAAATTTCAAAACTAACCTTATATTTCCTTGGGATTTTTGGCATCAGTGGCTCTTTTGGCTGTGTCTGAGTGGAATAAGCTGTGTCTTTGAGTTTAGTACATTATACAGTAACATATTACACTTCTCTATATTTTGTGCCTGGGAATTTCACCTCATCCATCTTTCACAATGTTCAGCAGAGACTTTTAAAAATCCCTGAGCCAGCTTTACGCAATTAATTGGAGACAGAGCCAAACCCTAGATCCTGATTTCAAACCTAAATCCTTGTTCCGCTTGAATCTGATGCTGTGCTGGGCCTAAAATAAATACAGAATCAAAACACTCAACATCTAACAAAATTTGAATTTAAATGTTATTTGTTTGGCTAAGACTGAATATCCTAAGTGCAAATTCTGTCCATTCAATACCTACCCTTGAAACAAATTTTAAACTCAATAGTAATAGAATTGGTGAGGAAAAAATGGCATACTTTAAACTAGTTCATCTCAATTAAAGCTAGATCTCATTTAAATGTTTAAAGCATTGAAGCATTTGGAGTTATATTTCATTTGGATGTTTAACTATTATTTTGATTTGGTCATTAGTAGAAACTCTTCAAATAGCTCTTATTCATGTCTGGATCCCTTGTTTTTCCCTCTTTCCAGTTGTTGAAGTGTTGACCACAATCTAGTTACTTGCTATTTCCTTAGAAGAGCTAGGCAGCTTTTGTTTACACAGAAATGTATGTCCTAGGAAGATATATGGGCAATAGTTGGTTTTTTTTATTCTGTGTTACACAATCATCTTTATGTTATTTATATATAAATATTAGGCTATTTAAAAACAGTAATGAGAGTTTACCACAATTTTTATCCATTTTTTTCATATTTCCATTTTAGCTATATTATTCTAAGTCAAAACATTAACAGCCCATGTTTGCCCATAGCTTTCATTTTCCATCTTAGTGTAAGTCACACTCAAACTTTTGGGCAGAAGGGCATGACATCTATAATTAATCTAAAACTAATTAACTGTTTCTCAAAATGGGACTGTGATGTTTGGGCAGTTTCCCTTGAGTACTAATGTTGCTTTGGAGCCCTCTCCTGGAAGTTCTATTTCTGAATTGGGAAGCAACTCATGAGTTGCTTTTCATTTGGAACTTGCTTTAAAAAGCGAGTATGAATTGGAAGGTTTACACCTGTCTAAACAGTGGAATAAAAGAGTTTCTTTTCCCTCAAGTTAGCGTGTTTTCTTATCTCTTTATAATTAAAAGTGGAAAGTCAGTTGTAAAGCCATGATTGTTAATGATGTTGACTATATAGACCTTTCTTGATGCTTGGCCCACTTCTCTCAAGTGTCCTGATCTGCCTACAGAGACTCCAGGAACCTCAGTTTTGGTAGATGTTTTAGCCTGACTCATTTCAACTCTAACTCTGCTCTCCTGACTTTCAAGACACTAAAGAAAATAGCTCATTTTATAACCTTTTTCACTGAGTATTTCCAGGATTTGTTTTACTCTGTTTCACCCTACTTGATTGTTTCTGTATCTGATCAGGTAATGCATTACTTTTTTATCCCAGGCTTAAGATTCATTCTGTATACACAAGATTTATTACTGGTATCAGTTTACTCAGTGTTTAACTGCCTGCTCCTTGATTGCATATCTTCCCACACATGAAAACAACAGGGATTTTTAAAGGCAAATATAGTGAAATATTAAAAAAAAAACCTTGCACAACATTGTGTGATACTTTTCAGTGATAGCTAAAGAATTTGTGATTTATCTTTCTTTTTAAGCTGAACCAGAAATACCCACAAAATTCACCAATTGTTTTAAATTAACAATTCTTGAGGCTTCCAGAAAGACATTTGTGTTATCATGTGGAGAGGATCTATTTAATCCTGTCATCTTTTTCTGTGTCATTGCCATTTACAGAGTAGTCATTGTGCTGTTTCTGCATCTCTCAAGTCATAATGCCTGTTCATACTCTGTCATAGCATCTCTTCCTAACCTTGTGGATCACAGGGGAGGGTTAATTATTTTATCCATTTTCTTACTTTCTTCAGGTCAAAATTGAGCAGGAACATAGCTCTCATCAGGAAAATATGAACTGATTAGTGTTCCATCTGTGGCATGCCTTGACTGCCAATGGATTTTTTAATTATATTAAAATGATGGACTTTGATATGAGAAGTGAAATAGGAAGCTAGTTTCTAATAATTGCTTTAAAATGTACTTTGGAGGAAATATGGAAATATTAGCATTACCAGTAATACAATCTGAATGAGCTAAATGGGAGTTGTAATGAGAAGTTCAGGGCAGGATGGAGCAGGCAGAAGATTGAAAATGTCATTGTGTGCTGGCTGAGGTATCATTTCCCAAACGATACTTCGGCTTGGCCCTGCCGTATCTGAATACCAAATGAATGGCTCAGCAGTGAGTCTGTGCTGATACAGATTTACTCATTGCCATTGCTCCTACTGATTCATAGCCATATCCCTGATTTGTGTTTACAGGTGATATCCACAGTATAATTACATTAACGTCTAAATTAAAATCGACTTTTCCATGTTTGTTTTACCTTCTTTGCTCCTAGCTTTCATGTTGGAACTCCACTGCAGTGTACAGTACATAGCATGGTGTTTTATTGTTCTAAACAGTCTGTCACTGAAAAAATCCAGCTGAATTAGCATTTTTGACAGTATGTTACAGTAAGAAAAAGGAAGAACAATTTGTTGATCTTTGCAATTAAGTCCTCCAGCCTTAGGACAAATGCTGTTTATCTGAGAGCCACAGGAGACTGCCTTGGCTGCACCATCATTATTTTCCCTCTCCAGCATTTTAGCTTTTTCAGATTTTGCTTTTTACTTGAATATACCTTGGCGAAAAAAATTTTTAAATGGATATTTCTTTTCCTTCCTGGTCTTTACTATTCTCTTTACTATAAACAAAGTACTGCAATCAGCCAAAATTGTTTTATCTCTCTAAAGCACTCTATTTAGGAGACTGATTTGGAAAACCCAGAAGTGACTTGAGTATAGTTACAATGCAACACAATGAATTGAAATTAGGGTCAGTCATTGAAGAACAAATGTGTGTGATTAGATGCATACAACTAAGTTCCTAAGGATCTGATAGTTATGAGATTTGTGCTGTTTGCAGGTTTGTATGTTGTATGTAGGATTAGGTTTATGAAAGTATCATGTGTAGCATGAACTCAAAGAGTTTATCAGACAGAAAAGATTCTGTGGGAGAAAATTGCCATGAGCATCAAACCTTGTGAGACAATGGATATGCCATCCACTAGATACAAAGATGTAGGAAACTGGTTTGTTAGCTTTGCTGCTCATGAAAATACTTGCACTTTATAAACTGTTAAAGTTCATAATCTTGCTGTTTCTAGTTGTATGAATGTTCAGTTTTTTGAAAACTGGGTTTCCTTGATTCCAATGAAACCCGGGTTTAAGACAAAATCAATGATCTGAAATGGCATTTAAGAAATAGCTGCATTAAAAAAACCTTACAACTACAACATATTTAATACCTCTAGTACCCCTTCAAGTCTTTTTACTTTGGATAAACAGAATGCATCTCCAAGAACCTACTTTCTTTTTATTTATACATCAACTTCATTAAAATCCCAACCCCAAATTTTCTGGCAAAGTCTATATCCACTTTCAGAGTTATTGATATCTTTACTAGAGGTTTGCTTTTGTCAGCCTAAAATTTAAAATTCATTACTTTTTCAGAGGAATATTTAAAATTGCAATAACTGACAACTAAACAAGATATATACAGCATCTAGCTTCAAATGTCAAGAGAAAACTTCAACACACCATAGCTGTCCCAAATTTTCTGTTCATTTTCTACAAATGGATAGTGAGCAGTGTAGAACATAGACTGGTTTGTAATGTTATTAGCATTTGAGTCCCTATAGTCTTGACTGGCCCATAGCCAATCTGAAGCCCCAATTAGGCAAGCACAGAATTCCATTCATGCTTAAAATTCATAAAACATACAGTACATATGTTGAAACTCTACAAAAATAGTGTGGCTTACTTTTATTACACCCTGATCTCTTGTTTTCTACCTTCTATTGCTGTCACTTACTGCTTTTATGGATAAGTGACTTAATGATACTTTATCTGCAAACAGTTCTCTTGTGTCTTGTTTTATTTTTACTAACATAAACCTTCCTGTAACTGGGGCTTTCTGTTTTAGTGAACACAATCCTACAGCACTGTCTCATTATATGACCTTGTAATGCTGAAAAATTTTAGGGGGGAAGATTGACTGTAAAGAGACTGTGAGGTTTTTGTTTTATTTTATAAACATGGTGAAATCCATATTAGTGAGATTCTCTTTTTTATTGCTTGCTCTAGTATCTATGTCATCACTGACATCAGCATTAAATGTGATCTGGGTGCTTCCATAGCGATTGCATTTCCTGAAATAAGACTGAAATCTGAAGAATCGGCAAAGAAACTTAAAAATATAATTGCACATTGCAAAACAGACAAAATTATGGCATTGTGCATTTTCAGTAAGAGATTCAAAAATATATGTTGCAAGAAAACAATGGGGGATGTTGTTTCTTCCTTAGTTTAGGATTTTCCTCTAAGGATGTGTCTCAGACCTTCACCAGGCTCTCCAGAAAGGCATGGGTATCCTGAGGGGCCCATGACCTATCTGCCAGTTCTTTGCAGATATTCTGGATACCCTTGAGGGTAAAAATGGGTAAAAATGAGTTGCCTGCATTTAGGCAACTGAATGTCACCCTTGATGAAGTCCATTAATATGATTCGATCTTGGGTCAACATTCCCCAGATAAAATTATCTGAGCAAATGTCAAAAAATTGGCAACATATAACAGGAAGCCAAAAATAAAATAAAATAATAATAATAATAAAAAAGAAACTCTCATGCTGTCAACTCACAGTATTCATTGAATGGAAAGACAGCATTATGTGTAAGGAATATTGTGGAGAATGATGTGAAAGGATACAATGAAAATATGCTTTTCAAATGTTGATTTCAACATTGAGAGTGTTGAGATTTTCAATCTATGCAGAAAGTCTCTGTGGAGTTAGTAAATTGATACCTTCTGAAAGTAAGCATTAGTCAAAGGAACTCTTTCTCATCCATTGCCTGTTATTGATGGAGCAGTTTACTTTAAGAAAATTCTAGAAAACAGGGATAAAAGATTCTCAGAAAAAAACCTAAGCTGCAAAACCATGAAAACAATATGAAATTTACAGAAAAAAAATTGTTTAAATTATATAGAATCAAAGAAAATTCTCATGGTGAAACAAATGCAAACATATCTCAGGCATAAGAAACTGACCCTTAATTCAAATTTCAACCCTTTCAAAAATTAGCTGTAGGCAACCTTACCAATGAAGATATTACTTCAAAATGAATTGACAAAATGGCATTTTTCTGACAGATATTCTTTTTCTAGCCTAAGTGATTTTATAATTTTTATGTAAATCTATTTGTAATTTGGGCTGACTGAAAGCTGCAGTTTTTTGCAATAACTCAGGTGCAATCAAGTTAGCATTTCTGCTTCAAAGCATGAAAAAGAGTACTACTTTTGAAGGCAAAAGCCCGTAGCTATTTTTCAGCCAATCATAAAATGTAAACATTTTTTCCAGCTCATTAATATGTCTTGGGAAAACAGATGAATATTTGTAAATAATTATTTCAACAGAAATTATTGTGTTCACTGTTGCATATCTTTCTATATATTGCCTTACCAAATTAATTACATTTATTAATAATGTTTTTCTCTGGGGAGACTTATATCAACCACTGAAGTGATTTAGACCATGTTATGGCCGTAAGTGTTTCACAATTTAAAAATATTGTTCCATATTTTAAGATATTTGCTGATAAAGGTATCTACAGATGAAACAGTCTTTTGAGAGGGTGATGAGAAAGTTTTAAAAACTAAAAACTGACAAAATGTTCTATATTTGTAATTTTACATTGACACCTTAAAATACAAATGAGAATCTTGAGAAAGGAGCATCAAACAGAAGGATTTCTAGATACTGACAAGATACTCGTCTGTTGTCATAGATTGCTGTGTTGGAGTTATGTTAAGAGCGCAATGTAAATTAATTTCTGGCAGATTAAATATTCTGGTACATGCAGTAAAATTGATAAGGAGGCTAGAATACATACTCCAGAGATATCCCATTTTGCATTACTAGCTAAAATTAAGGCTTTTCATACATGTGTATACAAATTCACCTACATCCTGTGTGTGTGTGTGATAGTGTGAGTATATGTTTGTAAATATGCAATACCATATGTATGACGTATATATGAACTGAACACTGAAAACAACATTGTATTAAAAATTGTTATAAGAAGTATTATCCTAAGAAAGAGCTGTTCTAGAGAACTCAGACATGAAAGATGTTCACAAGAGGGTGATTGTAACCCTAATGCACCATTTCACCTGATTACTATGAACAATTGTAATCCTAATCCATCATTTCTCAATTGCTGTTCTGAGGAGTTGGGAGAAGAGCTTCATTCCTAAAGTAAAAGCTTGCTGAAAGGACATAAACACACTGCCATGAGCAATGATTGAAAATAACACCAAAGTTTTTAGGGGGGAATCAACAGGACATCTTATGTTTGTAATGACATTAATAGATAGTGAAAATTTGTGTGAAGATTTTGTTCACCATAGTGCCTATTTTATTCTACTCATGTGCCCTGGGCGAACTGTTAAAAAGAGATAAAATAATGGGCACTCAACCCCAAACTGACAATCTCAAAACATCATTTCATAGACAGAAAAGCTAAATTGTAGAGAAGGAGAGGGATTTTTTTTCAGAAATGGTAAGTGACCACATCTCAGATTAAGTTGCTGGGATCCCTGGACACTCACCTTTCAGGAACTGTAATTCACCCATGGGTACTGAAGTAGTCAGTGCCCAGACCAAAAATAGAAAACACTTTTCCTGTGTTGCAGGTTTACATTAAAACCACGAGTCCCTTCCTTGTATTTATCTGCCAAACCACTACTGTAGTGATTTCTTGTTATAATGTCTTAAATTACAGAGTAAACCAGAACTAGATCATTATGGTTTTGCTAAATGGTTTTTATATAGATTGTCAGATTGGACAGAGAATTCATGTCTTCTTTAGATGGAACCTGCTTTTTTCAGAGTTCCTGTGGATGCTACATTTAAGGTTGCTAATTGACCCAAAGGACACTTATTTTGAACAAAAATATATGTAAGATCAATTCAGCTTTTTTGCTGCTATTTACTTGTTTATATAGCAAGGGGGTTATTTCAGGTTAAAATATATTTCTTTCGACAAATTCAGAGATTTTTGCTGGGAAAATGATGCTATCATAGCTAAAAGAAGAGGTTCTGATAAACATAGCTAAGATTCAAATGGAGACAAATGAGTTTAAAATATGGAAAGTAGTGACAGACATATCACAGTTTTACTAACATTATTCAAAAATATTGTTGGTTTTGTATGCAATCCACTGTACAGCTCTCAATGAATATGCCATCCACCTACTCCTGAGAATATTCATGACACTGCTGCTAGACAGTATAAAGTCACTGTCACTAAACTACAAAGGGGAACAAAGAAGGTTGACATTCTCACGTGCAGCTCTGCAAATCACATCATATTTGACATAGACTTCAGCTGATACAATCATTTCTACTTAGAGTCCAACACAGTACTTAACTCTTTCCTTGACTGATAGAATATTTATAGTTAATGTGCCTTCAGTAGATTTCTAAAAGTATTTACCCAGCAAATACCAAAAATATCAAATGAGCAATTTCAGATCTTAGGCATAGACAGAATATACAAAGCCAAGAAGGATGACAGCAGAGTAACCTTTTATTTTGAAATTAGAATAATGGTACAGCCTTATATCACAAGGTTATAAGACCCTGACATTTTGGTGCATTTTAACAGGCATTCTAATGATGAAGCATCTAATAAGACCCTTTCCTTAGAGTCATTATACCTAAAGCTTTTTCCAGGCAGACCTCAGTCTTTGTGCCAAGCAGATCCTTGTTGGGGTGGGCAGGTTGTACAGAAGATGCCCCAGTGCAGAAGTAAAGGCTTGTACAGCACCAGGTGTGGAGGGGAGGGGGAGACTGTGAGCAAAGCCCCGTCTGCTAATGGAAAAATAAAACACCCTTACTGGTGTAAATAGAGTTCTAGTGCATGATAGTAACTTTTCACTGAACTCTTTCTCTCCACCAAAACCTAAACCTTTTCTCTTTTTTTTGTTTTGTTTTTGGTTTGTTTGTTTGCTTTGTTCAGATTTAATTACAATTCAACCACAGTGTGAAATACAGGCATGGGAGTTAATTACACCTTGAAAAAAACCTAGGTTTTTCATAGGTTTTCAAGTAGCATTTAGGTAGACTGTGACTATTTAAATGGTGTAGCTATATTTAAATGGGAATACTAATAAGTATGTCTCCCTTGAATTTTGAGTTTTCATTTTGCCTTTGCCTACATTTCAAAATACTGGTAATAATTGAAAAAACTTTTCCACACACAAATAAACAAACAAACAAACAAAAAATAAAACCCACAAAAAAAACCCAGCACACTAATCACTGATCTAGAATGCAACTACCTGAGTTGAAGTGAATTAGTCTCAGCTTTGGGGAACTAAAGTTTTCTTGCATGATCTTGTCATCTCTGTCTGAAATTTAACTGCAGCATTACCAATAGGATAACTGAGAGATATCTCTCATCTTTGAAACACTTGAAATGTTTATACAAATATGGCATATGTATATTTAGCCTCTTCATGGGTTCTCATCATCCTTGTGAAAATGATACAAAATCTCTGAATGTAGCATTAGTGGTAATGTCTGGTCATCCAGTATGCTCTTAAAAATAGTCCTATATCATGAAACTGTCATGTGAAGGCAATAGAAGGAAAGTCAATACATAAGAAAACAGAACTACTGTAAAGAATGTGAATTCCCAAGCTCTGGGTCTGTGAGAGAAACAGGTCTTTTTGAAGAGCCAGATAAAAAGAGAAGTAGGAAGAAAAGGTGATTCATTCAGTCTTGCCTTGGCTGCAGAATAGGTCTGTAGTTTAGCATCTGTTCATAAGAAGTCTCTTCAGAAAACATTTTCTTACATTCTACTGACCAAAGTGCCACAGTCAATCAGATGCAAAAAAACCCCAAAAAAACCTGTACTGGTAGAGACAGAATGTTTTAAACCAGTATTCTATGTTCTTCTGAGCATCAACTGAGGCACAGGACAATATGGTTTTAATTTGCAGAGATTTTCAGAGATTTCTACTTTATTGTTTTCAAAAATGTTTTTTCTTTTGCATATCCAGAAAAAGGGATAAATTATTATCGGACAAATAATAGGGAAAAGTTGCTAAAATAATTTATTCCTGAGAAATATCAATCCAGGAAACATCTAATGACAGAAGACCCAGTCTTCAGCTGTGTAAATTGGTCATTGAAGACTTGGGACTTCATTGTGCCCCAATAATCACATGTCCTAACCAGTTTTCCAACCTGGTAATGGTTTCTTTTCCAGCAACGAGCAAGTAAGAAAGATTTTATTAAATATATCTACTTTTAAAGACCATTTGAAAAACACTTGTGTTTCAGTAGGAAACACGTAGGAGTGGGACAGGATTCACCCCACTTAATTCTTCAGCACTTAGCTGGAACAGCTGGAGCTGTTTCCAGTTATCCAAGGTGCCATGAAAGAGATAGGCATCTCCAGAGGACAATTCAGTTGACAGGATCTCTCTCTATAGTTCCCCTGTTATAATGTTTTTAAACATTACATAATATTTATGTCTGTTTACATTAATTATCCAAATTGTTCTCTATAAAGTTGGGTACCAAGCCCTCATTCTTGTGAACTGGTCTGAAGGCACAGCCTGGGAAAAACAGAATGAGTATTGATGACTTTTCAGAGTCTTAAAAGGAAATGAGATATGATTTTTTAAAAACAAATATTAGTAAGACTGAAAGTTTTAAAATAAAATATAGGATATTTAAGTCTGGGAGGAGTATAAAGGGGATTTGTTAACAGCAAAACATAAGAAAAATGGAAGAAATGAACAACCATCTGCTGTGTAGAAAACAGAAGTTGCTTTTATTGGTGCAAGGAAGTGAAGAAATCAGTGGCCTTTTGTCTTTTATTTTCTTTCTCGTTATAGTGAGTAAAAAACCTAAGACTAAAAATTTAAGTCTCTCATGTAAAGCAAGAAGATTTAGAGATTTTTCTTTTCCTTTTTCATTTTGTCCACCCAGTCTAAACTACAGAAGGTCTGATGAAAATGAGTTGTATTCACATCTACTAAAACAGTGATAAACAAAAAAAGTCATCTTTTCTCCTTCTGGTAAAGTAACTAGTGGTTTTGGGCATTCTGTTTTTCCTGTTCAATTTGCTTCCATACATATTTTTGTCAATATTCTGGAAATAATTAAGAGTCTATGGAACCCTTTGAATGTCAGGTTAAAATCCCTGGGACACCATCTTCCCAGTAAGCAGTGTAAGCAAATTACAGGGCTCAGTATGTGGTTTATGGGTAAAGATTCCCATAAAACAGCCTGCAGCTTCTTGCTTCAGAAACAGTCAGGTTTTTTGTGTGTTATTTCACCTTCCAAACCATAGGAAGAGAACTGGAACTATGGCAAAATTACTGTTTTGGTGGTTGGGCTTTTTATGCTTTTTTGTATATATGTGTTTTCTTTGGTTAGGTTTTTTTTTTTTTTGTGTGTGTTGTTTTTTGTTGGTTAGTTTAGTTTGGTTTTTTGTTTGGTTTGAGTTTTGTGGATTTTTGGTTTTTGTTTTTTTCTTATACTGCAATATATCTTGCTAATCAATTAGTTGGTGGTGTACAGAGATAATTGCCACCTTCTGAGTCAATGCTCTGGTAAAGCCAGCACATACAAACACCAGTCACGCTGTCTAGGTCAGGGTAACAAGTGAGTCACACATCAAGGTAGGTTAACAATATCTCCTTTAAAAAAACAAACAACTCTTCAAAATTAAATAGCAAACAACATAGCTGAGTTAACAAAGCTGCAGAGTTTTGCTGGGGATCATGGAGAGTCAGCAATAGATGTCAGTGGTTATTTATGTTACAAGGTGTTAGTGAACAGGAGGCATGGCTGCCTTGTGAAAATAAAGTCACTGATGATAACATAACCATCACCTTTTGTAGGATGTACTACCACCTGGGAACCTAACAAAAGTGAAGGTCTATTTTCCATACGTAAGGGACACATCAAAAGATATGTGGCGTAAACTTTTCAGGAGCAAGCACCCTTAAAGAGTAAGTGTGGGGTTTTTTTTACACTAATAGTTCAGGCAGTCTTTTCTGAGTATCAAGAGGTGTGAGGATAGACACTGAACATGACCTATTCACTGTTGTGTAAAGAGAATGAAAAGAAAATCAAGCAAAGCCCCATGGGACTCCAACTGGTTCATGGGCTGTTATTGTAGTTCTGTATGAGCAGCTGCAGTTTGCTAAGACTAATCAGCTGTTAGAGGGGCATCTGCAGTTCATGGAGAACCCCTAGAAGTTTGGTGGAGCTTATTTCCTCATGCTTCTTCCTAACCTAACATTTGTGGGTTGGAGTGTTTACACGTTATTTCAGTGTGGCATTTGAACATGATTTCATAAGAAAATGAGTCTTGGGACACCATCACGCCTGTGTGTTTGAAAGTGTTGACAGATTTAAACAAAATTTGACAGACAAAAGTTTCAGATATATTAGGTTTCAGTAGGTTTCACAACAGCTTGGTTAGACAGAGGAGGGAGACTTCTGGGCATGATTTACTTGCCTGAGCGTGGACTGTACTAATATTTGTGCTATCCTAGAGTTTCCTGCCTAGTCTCCAGCTACCATAACAGAAGGGCCCTCTCTGACTGTATCAGGTAGAAGGGTACCCCAGAAAGCATTAGATGCTTGTGTTTAGGAATATTCTGTAAATCTCCCACACAACTTTCCAAACTGATGCAAAACCAGCATTAAACTCAAGTATTATTAAAAAGTGGAGACAGACTGCTTAGAAGTGCTCCAACTACCCAGAAAATTTCTGGTTAGAATTTGCAGGTGCCTAGTTTTAACATCTATAAGAAATCCTGCTTCCAGTTTTAAGTAGAACTTTTGTAAGAAGGTTAATAAATTTAAAATATTCTCTGGTTTACAAAACAGGATTATCAAATATCACAAAATTTCCAAGTTCACAAATATAGCTTGGGACTTTCCCATAAAAAAACCTGACATTCATTTACTTTAAATTCATTGCATACAACTCTTCATTAAGCTACTTTTTGCTTTTTACTACCTAAATTTCTTCAATGCAACCTCTTTTTAGTTTTGTTGTTTGTTCAGGTTTTTTTTTTTTTTTAAATTTGTCATTTACAAGAAGCTTGCTACTTCTACATTTTTACTTTGAGTTGAGATTGCCTTGTTTAAGGACCACTTTTTGTACATTGTTCTAAACACATACCCCCACACGTATACATGTAAGGAGTGAAATTTGCTGGGAAGACTGACAACGTGGATTCATTCAAGAGGAAGGTAAATTTTTTCCATAGTATACATCATGAAGATTTTTTATAGACAAGTCCCTCTATTCTAAGTTGAATTAAATCCAGCTTGTATAAAGCTGTCCAATATAGGACATTTTAATAAATATTTTGGAACTTTTCCAATTTTTGCAGCATTCTGTGAGATGTTGTGATTTTTAATAAAGCAGAAAAATAAATACTCTAGAGAAAGGTTTAAATGAGAAGATTTGGGTGGGAGGGAGTTTCTAAATTAGTATTATTTATAAAATATTTATTACATGTATATTACATTATGTGGCTGTTAATGCCACAGTTCTGTGGAGGGACTCCAGCATCAATTTGTGCTACAACACAGGGTTTTGATACTGGCTTTAGTCTGATGCCAGAGAGCATCTTTAGCATTGCTAGCACCTTCAAGAAAATGCAATAAAATTTTGCTGAAATGGCAGGCCCTGAGGAATCTCAGGTCATGCTTAGCAAATAGAGTTTTATTCAAATCTCATTACTAAATTTTCCCCAATGGAGTATTTACACCTAGGTTCTCTGTTGTGTTTTTCTATATGGCAATAAGAATATAAACAGCTTTCTTTCTTCTGGGAAATTTAATGTGCTCTGTACCAGACACCTTGGCTTTGGTCAAGACTTTCATTGTTGTGATTTCTCATGTCATTGCTTTTGTTCTGGGTACAAGAAAGGGGATGTTTTCCTTGCATGTTTCAATGTTCATGCAGATGATTTTAGGAAAAAGGGGAAAGAATAGGAAGTGTCCTACCTGGAATTCAATGAAAAAGTAGGCAAAGATGGGAACCTAAAGCAGACTGATGATAATGTGACAGATTTCAGACTAAAATACGCTATATTCAGTTTTTAATCCTTTGAAGTTCCTCAGATATGCAGATTACATTGGCACCCACACTGACACCACTGAATGTCAAGAGAGGTGTGCTAACAACTCACATTGCTTTTTGTTTCTCTTCACAGCAACAAAGCAGACAGACAGAGCAGAGGGGCGTTCTCTCATGCTTGCAAACCTGATGAAGTTGGTAGATTTAATTTTAGGTCTACCAATCCCTTCAATATTTATAAGGCTGGCACAAGTTAGGGCAAGTTAAAGAAAAAGAGATAGAGTGGAAATTTGTCCATCAAGCTGAGCTGGGAAGAGTGTTATTATATAATCTGTATCTTAAGGGAGAGGACAAGGTCTTAGTGCTGTCATATCCTGGAGTTCTTGTAGAGTGATAATGCTGTGACAAGAAGCAAGAATTATTAACAGGACTTGTGAAAGCTGGTATCTTTCCAGCTCTCTATACTTTAATCTTCTGTCTATTAACTGCTGCAAATGTTACCTTGGCATATATTACAGCCACATATTAATTTCTCTAATAGATCCCCCAATGGGATATAATACAGTATTGCTATTTTACCTGGCTGTGACACATGACAAGGTAGATCATACCATTCAGTTGCCTGAAATTCCCAAAAAGGTTGAGGAAAATAACATTAATCATTCATTGCTAAAGTATCCATGAAGAGGGAGCAGATTGGCTTGTTACACTGGATTACTTCTAGTTTAGTAAAGAACAAAAAAAAGCACCTCAAGGATTCAGATTTGGTCTCTTTAGTTCTGCTTTGTGCACAACATCTCCTTTGTGAGCTGGCAAATGACACCATTACTGGAAAAAATCACATGCTTTACAACTTGATCTTAATCAAGCACAGATTTGTGGTGAAGCAGTGAATTGTACAGCTAAAAGACAAAACAATATGACTTTCTTGGATAACCTAATGAACTAGAGTATTTCCTCACCTATTTACAGAGCAAGATGAAGCCAGAACCGAGTAAATTATCCAGATATTTGTAATTTTAAAAAATAAAGCAATTTGATTTTTTTCCTGTAAACCTTTTAATTGAATGAAACTTTCAGGTAATATTGGCATCAATTCAGCATTTTACTCAACTGATCTCTTTCTTTGACAGGTTAAAATTAGACAGGCATTTCTTGGATACTCTCTGAGTGCACTTTGCTTATGAAAAGAAAGTCAAAGTTGCACATCATTGTAGGGGTAGGTGCTAAGTGTAATAAGAACATTCACACACCTATTTTAAATGTCTTATATTATTCATAATAAATATGACAGGATTCAGATAATGTTGTCTAATTATGTAGCATAATGAAATGGTTTGAGCAAAGATATGTGTCATACTGGGTTTTGATAATAATTTTAGACAGACATTGTTCAGACTTGACAGTAAAGAAGGATCCAAAATTGGTGTCTAGAGGCTAGAGTTGATGATCAGGTATTTTCAGGGGAGCTGTGAAAAGCTTCTGTGTGTTTATATCTATCTACAAACTTACTTGTATGCACACAAATACATACATATGTATTGTCTTGCTCACCATATAGTATAGCAATTATGTGAACATGATAATATAAAAGATATTATCCTTCAAGAAAGCAAGATATTTTTCATATGGGATTTTTATGATCTATAATGTGTCTGATAGAGCTATCTATTAATAAATCCCCTAATTCTATGGGCCTCCTGAGTAACATAAGTAATATTTTAAATATATTATTATGAATACTGTCAAAGTAAATCTATATATATATATGTTGAATTTGGAGAGAGTTGAATATTCCCTATCCTGTGTTGCATAGCTGTGACAGTTAAAGTATTCTAATCCTATTGAGGATGTGTGGTAGTTAAAGTTTCATATATTTTGGCTGTGTTCTTTACTGAGTCTAGTTTAGGATGATGTTTCAAACAAACAGATGAGGGCGTAGCAGGGAAAAATGAGGACATGAAAGAAATCAGTAGAACTACATAACTCATGTAACAAAACTGAGGCTTATGAACAAAATGAAGTAGCATTGACTCAGTATCAGTCCTGCTGTCTTGTTCCCTTGAAATTCCAGCATTTGTAGGATCATACATCTTTCATTCTAAAAGTTTCATTTTTAACCCCTCAGAAATTCACAGAAGTTGTACCTTAGGAAAGCCTTCCACTTGGGTTCTTCATCTTTACTTAAATTTTCTTCTGAAGGCAGAGTTCTTATTTTTTTGCTATAAACATTCATTGCCTCAAACTTAGAGGAGCAGCATCCCTAGACAATAAAAAATAAAGCAAAAAGAATGATGACAATACCAACAAAATTGCAAAAGTGTGCTTCAACATCTCGTTGAAGAGAAAAACAGATGCACAAATACAAACTGAAATCCTCTAGTTTATGTTTAATTGCACTCTTTGGAAAGATATTAAACATCTATTAGCCCAAAATTAATTAATTAATGATTAATAAATTAAAAGCAGCATTTCAGTTAAAAGGAGGGAAGAAAGTAATTAATTCCACCAAGGTGAATTATTACTTTTTGATTTCAATAGCCTGAAGGAAGCCTTTTAACCACAAGCCATTTCTTCTTTTTTTTTCTATTACATTTGAACATTTTATAATGAGCATTTATGTCTCCACAGGCAGCATACTAATATAGCCTCTTTTGTTTTCTTCCAAGTTAGTAATTAAAGACACAGATGTGTTTCTTAGATCACTGATGTTTCACTCAAATGACTGTGTTGGGTTTGGGCTGAGTGGTCAAAGCCTGCTGACAGCCTGGGCCACTGTCCTCCCCGCAGCGCTGTTAGTCGTCACTCAGAGAATGGCAGCGTGCCTTGGGGAAGGCAGCAGTCATGGCACTCCTCTGTGCCATGGTTAGGAGCACAACAGCTGTTTACCCCGTGATTTGTTCTATTAGTTCTGGCAGGCTTTTCAGGACTGAAAATTAAAATTTATTTTTGTACTCTGTGCATCTGTAAAAATAGTGGGAGGACCCAGGATGGCATAGAAGGGACACTGAAGTCTCTGTATGGAATAGAGATGGGCTTGGGGTCAAACTCCATGGCTGAGTTTGAATCTAAATTTTCCCCAGTGCTGAGTGCTCAAGACAATGATTAGATTTGAACATACAGTCAAACCAATAAACCCTATGTTTTTTCTGTTGTTCAAATTACTATTTTCTCATTCTCATCCTGTCTTCCTTTCTTCTGTTAATGGTTTTCTTTTCTGGCCTTTCTTTTCTAGCTCCTTCACCTGCCCTTTGGGGTAGCTTTACAATGCAGGGTAACATTACACAAGTAGATTTTCAATGAAATACAGGTGAATATAGTGAATTTTAAACTTTCTTACCAGAAGTTTTTAATTTAACCTAGTATATGGAATTTCTTTTGGTGGCTAAAAATATTAAAAAGGGAAAGGCAGCAAAGAAATTAACAAAAGTGGAGATCTCCCTGAACTCAAGATAATGGAGTGTTCCCAGGACTCTTGATAATATTCTTCTAAGACTAAAAGCCACAAAAAATTGCTTACATAGAAATCTTAGAAACCTCTTCTGAACAGGGAAAGGTTGGTATGATATACTCCAACACCTTAGTTTTGCTACCAAGCTTTAACTGAACTAGAAAAATTAGCACAGGTTATCTTGCTATTCCAGTGCTGTGCTTTTAATACTCCAATTAATTCATTTTGTTAAAAGCAAGGGCATTAATTTTGCCTCCCTTCCAAGTTATAAATATTGTGCTGGGAAACAACAAGGTTAAGACGTGGAAACAAAAGCTCAAATGAGTGCAGGTACAGTACCACTTGTGAGTCATTGAGGGTGTTATTTCGGAAAAAATTATATTTAACCCAAGACTGTTTTATGAGTGATAAGGTAAAAATATAAAACCCAGCACTTTTCCAAAATTCATAGATATATCCTTTGGGCTTACTGTGGTGACAAAAATAAGAAATTATATATTTTAAAAATTATATTTTGTCATACTGAAAGCTGTGTGAAAGAAAAATCAATTTATCTGAAGAAATAAAAGTATTAAAGTAACACTTGGACTTCTCATGTTTTTCTTAGGGTGACAAAGTTTGCTATGTGAGCATTTTTGCTTTTTATTTTACCCCATCATTTATTTCACTTAGTGTCTTGCCACACCTATCCTGAAATTCTAGCTAAGGAGAATTTATATCCTTTTAGATAAGAAGATCTGGGTCAGTAAAAATGCCTTTTCTAATGAAAGCATCTAGATTTTAATTCAAAATGCATTTTTTTATCTTTATGCCTCATGGATGAGCACAATTTTTCAGGCTCTACTGATTATTAAACAAAACATATTGAATTTATTCTCATTTCTGTTACAGATTTGGGCCTAAGTGGTGATTCACCTAAACAGATACCAGTTTTTCCATTTATTTCACATAAAGAAGGATCTGCCTGCTGTGGAAAATTATCTTTGATTGCCATATTTTTTCTTCCAAAAGCACTTAAACTTTTTACTTCTCTATTTAAATAAAAATATATGCGTCCTTAAATGAAACCAAGGGCTAAATCAAATATAAATATAAAGTACACATTTCAGGTTCTTTTTACTATGCCATGAGTGTGAATTTCTTGTTTTAGGAAAAGCATATTTAGGACAGTCAGTATCAGCATGTTTACTATTCCAGAATACAATTAACAGTCTATGGAATGTGTTTGATCAACACTGGCATGGGAATCCTGTACAAAGTTTGTTAGATCTATAGTGTGTAACAGCTTTATGGCCTCTGGTCTGTCCAGCTTTGGAGAAAAAACCCAAACCCCACAACAGGTATGAGTTTCACAAACCATTCATATCTGAGTTTAAATTTCAAGTAGGTCGTCCCTGGCTGGCTGCCAGGTGCCCACCTAGCTGCTCTCTCACTCCCACTCCTCAACAGGGCAGGGGGAGTAAATATCATGAAAAACTTGTGGGTCAGGAAAAGATAAGGACATCACCTACCAATTACTGTCATGGGCAAAACAGACTTGCCTTATTAATTTAATTTATTGCCATTTAAAATAAAAGAATATAGTGAGAAATGAAAGACAGAATGTAAAACACCTTCCTCCATCCTTTGCTTTTTTTCCTTACTCCTTCATTCTCAATTTCACTACTGCCCTGAGCAGTGCAAGGACAGAGGGAATTTCATGTCATAAGATAGACCAGAAGGCAGATAATGTCTTCTAAACCACAGATCTACAACACTGGCCTCAGAGAATTTCAAACTATTGGCAAGTCTAAGAGTTACACTTGAGCAGTCCTGAGACCCGCAATACCCACGCTGACAAATTTAGTAATTACTGTATGGTTGTTTGAATATTCCTGCTGGATAGTAGACATCTGAGGCAGACTTTTTATGAACTCCAAATACTTCCCTTTGTAAATTTGAGCTTATAAAAAAAAAAAATCTCTTCCAAAAGTTTTAATATTGTGTTTAATTGATAACAGAATTTTATTTTGATTTGGTTTGGTTGGTTTGGTTTGCTGGTTTGTTTGTGTGGGGTGTTGTTGGGATATTGGGTTTGAACAGTACTGTGGGGGCTGCTAAGGGAAAATGAACCCTATCTCAGTCAGACCCAATACAGATATTTGTGGGGTTTTTTGTAACTGGTAACATTTAAAGGTGTATACATTTCATTTACCCTTTACTAGTACAAAAGGGAATATTTTAGGAGCAAAAAGGAAATTCAGAAAGGGTAAGTAAAGCTTTTTTCCATTTCTGCATAGCATTACAGAGAAATATTTACTTTTGTGAATGCCTCTCTAGTCATAAGGATATACTTTTTCCCTTTTGGCTTCTCTCTTCAGCAGATATTCTGACTGGAATGTTAAGTTCAAGTAAGACAAACATATTTCTTTATCTGTATGTAAATGTTGGCAAGAAGTGTTCAATGAAATGAATAGCTTCTATCTCTCAGTGATGATTTGCCTTTCACATATTTAAATATGTAACCATTCTGAGCAATTACAGCATTTTTAAAATTGTTTAGACTATGAGTGAAATCATCTGTTATACTGAGACTCCAAAATCTACTCATCCAGTATGATCCAAAATTACAAAAACTCTCACCTATTTCCTTCTCCGCAGCAATTAATAAATAAATACCCTTCATGAATAAATGTAGCCTCATTTATAAATTATTTTTGAAAACCAAGTCTTATGTGCAAATGTAACTTGTAATATAGAATGAGAACTTCTTTATAGTGAACCTCTCATGAAATAAAATATAACAAAAGAACTGTTACCTTCACCTTTGTTATTCAGAGGAATATTCATCAAATCTTTTCTACTCCACACTTCTGTTAAAACTTACTTCACAATAAGGATTTTGCACTACTTATTTTTAACTCTCACTTGGCCTCTACTTCTTTGATGTTTCATCTGTGTTTTTGTAAAAATGTGTTAATTTTTATGTTCAATTCCCTTAGTTTAAGGTGTAGATATTTCTAAATTTTTATTACCTAAAAGTTAAAAAAAAGAAACTTAGAAAGTGTTGTTTACCTGTTGTTCAAAAATGGCCACTCTCAGGTGAGCTGCCCTGAGTACAACATTCAAGAAGAGCCATTTAAGACTTGTCTTTCTTTGCTTGTAAAAATTTCTGACCTGATAGGTTACACACACAGATTTCTGCATTTAATGGGCTTTACTTTCCTTCAGCTAAGAACTCCTTCAAATATATAGCAGCAGTAAAGTCATAAAAAGTATTGCAGATTTCTCTTGCATTAAAACACATACTTTTTGTTTATTTTCTTCATAACTTTTATTACACAGCTTTGGGAATAGTAATACTATTTAACTAAATTTGTGTCTCCAGGTTACTGAAGTTCTAGATTGCTAAAGGCAAGTGCCCCATTCTGGCTCCTTTTATAACTTCTTCCTGAACCAAGAATTTCTGAGGTTTGCATTAGAAAAATTATATTGGAAGCGAATATGACAGTGATAGATCAACAAAGTGTCTTCTTGACAATAATGTTTCTTTAGTAGATTATTATGAATAATACATAGTTAACTTATTTTGCATAGTCTGAAAAGTTATGCAAATCACATTAGTAAATTGCCTAAAATTTTAGCTGTTTTGACAGAGAAGGTAAGTTGTCTTAGTTGATACTGCACAAAATTGATATCCAGTTTGCTCACACTATATAATTACTTTTAATAAAAAGATCTAGATCTTCCTTATTGAAAGGCATTTTCATACAAAATGTTTATGCAATTGGAAACTCCAGGATCTTAGCAGTATGTTTTCAGAGTATCAGAAAACTACTGATCCAAACTATCTAAACCTTCTGCTACCTGGAAATCACAACAACAGCAGGGATGGGAAATGCAGACTGGCAGTGTGGATATCTGTGGGGCATTCAGAAGTCAGGCTAAAAAGCCAAGTCCAATGTAGTTATTTGCTCACAGCCCCAGCCCCAGTGGGACAGGAAGAGCCAAATAGAGTAAGTCAAGATAAAGGTAGTTCAATACATGAAGGAAAGAGGAAGGAAAAAGTTGTGCAAAGGTAGTCACCTCCATAAGCAGACGGACACACAGACAGCCTCCAAGCAATTTTTACCTACCTCAAAGCCACCTCCCCCCTCAGTGTTTATTGCTGACCATGACATTATATGGCATGGAATATTTTGGCCAACTTAGATCAGTTCTCCAGGCTGTGTTCCCGCTGAATTTTTGTCCACTCTTGGCCTACTTGTTATGATGACAGTGGGAAAAAGAGAAAACTTTTTTGATGCAAAAGTACTGCTCAACAATAACCAAAACACCTATGGCTCATTAAGACTGTTTTAGACATACCCAAAACACAGCACCTTATGGGCTCCCCTGAAAAAATAATAGCTGCCTCTGATCCAAACCTGGCTTACAACCCCTCCTCACAACCTGGCTTACAACCCCTCCTTACGACCTGACTTATCTGTCCAGTCACTTTCTGCATAGGGAAAATAAACCCCTGTAAACATACTGCATCTATACTTCTTTAGATCTCTCTCAGGCTGAGATGAAAAATATTCCCCAAAGAAAACTATGTCATCCATAGATACCTTGTTTTCACAAGCCAGTTTGACAACAAGCTAATCATTAGCCAGCATTGAACCCTCATGGCAAAAAAGGCCAACAGTATCTTGGGCTGCTTGAGGAAGAACGTTATCAGCATTGCTGAAAAACATTTGTAGTGCTGTGCCCATTTCTGGGTCCCCAGTACAAGAAAGACTTGGCTGCAGTCCAGTGCAGGGTTGCTAATGTGGTTAAAGACTGAAGCATCAGTCAGATAAGAAGAGGTTGAGAATATGGGGACTGATACTGGGCCTGGTCGAGAGTATTGACTGTTCAGCCTGCACTCCTCTCGGTTGTGTCCACTGATGGGACAAGTAGCAAGAAACAGATTAAAAGAGATGAAATTCCATCTGTGCACTAGGATTTTTTTTTTTTTTTTATGGAGAAGGCTGTTACAACTGGCACAAGTTGCCCAGAGATGTTGTGGAGTTTTCAACCATGAAGATATTCATAATCCATCTGGACACAGTGCTGGACAACCTGCTTTAGTTGTCCTTGTTTGAACAGAAGGTTTGGACTACATGAGCTCAAGAGGTACCTACAAATCTAAACGACTGTCTGATTCTATAAATTCAGATATTAGAAGGGATTACCACAGACTTGCAATTGCTTCTCAGAACAGTAATAGAGAACATACTTTTTATTTAATAAATTATTATTAAAATTCAATGTGTATGTTGTTGTTTTCTAAAATCAAATACTTTGCAATAGTGTCTGAGCTATATTAGCTTAAGGTGTTGGAAAACTTGCTTTAGATTTGAGATATATTCTATGTGTAAATGATTTCTCTGCTTAAACAATCTGAAGTCAATTGCAAGCAATGAAAAAAACCCTTTAAAAACAAAGAAAGAAAGGACGGCAAAATGAAAAGAAAGATGTTTACTTTTGCTAGCAAGGAGGAAAAGTGGTCACAATAAATTGCAAAACATATTGTTAGAAATATCTCTTGCTACAACTCATTTAATGCTATTAAATGTGGAAAGCAGAACCATAGGCTGAAATCACCTTCATTCTTGCTTACATAAAGTACTAGCTATTTTAAGTGGTGTTGAAATAAGCATAGCCCACTGCTGTGCCAAGTATTACAACAGTGAATTTGGCATATGGAGTTATTGCGTGTGATATATAATCTAACAAATTTTCAAACAAACATTCTGGAAACAATTACGAGTAAGCAAGAAATCCTGACCAAAGACCATCGAAGTTTTAAATTGCATTTTGGTCACCCACGACCATTTTAAAAAATGTTCCACAGAATTTTTGTGCCTTGAGCAACAAAAGGGAGCTTTGGCTGTCATTCCAAGTGAGTGTTTAATGTTGTGAATCATTAGGAAGCATACATATTAGTCTCAAAAATAATTGTTTGGTTTATAGTCACTTGAGGCTATAGTCTCAATCAGACCTCAGCTGTGGTGGGCTAGGAGAACATACAATTCAGTATAAATACAGTTTCTTGATATATCACTGACAGAAGCATATGCTACACCATTAACTTCCAAAACAAACATGCAAAATTGTTACCAAAGAAGGAAAAATGATATAGCATTTAAAAAATAAATTTCAAGCTACTTTGAGAATAACCTGATAAATTCATAGATGCATATTTTAATTTTTCATATCCACGTGACTTTAAAATATTAATAAAATAATAAATATTTTAACAATAAATAATATTTGTCACAGGACCTAACCTAGTATTTTTTACCTGTGATGTAAAAAAGCATGTTCTTGGGAGGTCCAGAATTATATCTATTTCTCTTTATTCAACACACAGTCCTTCAGATATATACAAGGTCATTAGTAGAAAAAAAATCCATAAAAAAATCTTTGTTGTTTTGAGTAAGCATATTTTCTTTCCTCTGTAGAAAGAGCTTGTCTCTTTTTTTAAGCCATCAGGTTCAAAAGACTCTGTTTTAATGGGAGACACTGTTAAATTGTGACATAAAAAGGAGCAGGAACTTACAAGTTGAATTCCAGGGTATAGAAATAATCTTATGTTTCTACAAAAATTGAACAACTAATAAACAAACTTTTTTAAAGTTTTGGCATCTTCAGCATCACAGTGCTGAAAGAAGCCTCTTTAAAAAATGGAAGTATCAATATTACTGACAGTACTACTTTTAAATAAGCACACAGTTCAGGAAAAACCGAAATAAACAAATGAACAAAACCAATCTGGTAAAAGATCAAAAGATACTATTGTCAAACTCATAACTGGTAGAATGCTTTAAAATTATAAATCCAGGTAAAGCCATCTTATAGCCATTGGGTTCAGTGTGAGTAGGACAAGGCAGCCATTTGTGCTCTTGCATTTTCTAATGATGAAAATCCCTCCCTGAATTAAGACTATCAGTGTGTCCCCCTGTGAATTTAGTAGTAGAAGTGACCTTGGGGTGCTGTTGTAACTCTTATGCTGAAGGAAGGAGTTATTTTCTCCGTGTGGATATTTTGTCTCTGGCAAAGTACGCAATTGATTTTGGTCTTAACAATAAATTTATAGCTGATTTCCATTAGAGGAACTTTCAAAATATCCCTGTCTGTTCCCGATGTGAAAACAGAAAGACTAATATCAACCATAGTATAAAATAACAGTTCCACAAAATTATTTAATTACTTCATTAATGGAATTAATTTTTAATCTTCAATGCCTTGAAGAGGAAATGTAGTGTTTGCATTCTGAGATGCATCAACAAATAAGAGATTGTGGGTTTTTGATTTTACACTTCACTAAATGTGTCTTATCTGTATTGGTGTACCAAAACAGCAAACAGGGGAGCACAAGAAAGGAAGAGAACATGGGAATATCAAACCTGGTTCCTTTACAAAAATCACCACATTTATATTACATTATATTATTAGTTCACAAGGATTCAAACAGTAAATATTTCATATTTCATGCCTTATAGGCAATGAAATGTTTCCTAAAAATCTACAGCAAAGTCAAGTATATTAAAATCTATAACCACTAATAGGCACAGATGTTAAGTCCACCATTCTATGAGTATTTAATATTCTGTTATGACTATAAAGGAAGAGATAGTAACACAAACTGTGATACACTGTAAACAGATGGCATCAATTTGTTCTTTTTAAATTTCACCTTTGTGTAGTAAAGAGTAGGCATAATATATTTTTCCTCAAGTTTAAGAAATCTGGTGGAGTGAACTAGAAGGCAAAAAGGGTATCTGGTTTTAATGCATCAATAAGTTGTGCTTATTTCTAAAACACTTATTTAAAAGTGTAATTTATTAATAACAAACATGCCTGGGTCACAAAATTGTAATATCATTCATTGTAGTGCCAACAAGCTTTTTCATAGTTCTCCTCTTTCCTTTTCCCCTTTTATCTTGTTTACTTGTTCTTGTTTCTGTATCATCAAGCCGTTTCGTTCATCATTCGTTTCTGAATCTTAGCACTACGAGAGGAAAGGAAACATGTACAGGACATTTAAGTGATCCCCCTTCACCATTATAACCCTGCCAAACACATCATTCTGTTGCTCCATTTTATACACTATTTGATGAAACATTTGCAGCTAATTCGGTTTTTCAAGAACTAAGGGAGAGAGTTTGGAGTAAAAGGAGTCAGCTAGACAAACACAAAACAAAAATGGGATTGTTGAAGTAACATTTAAAAAAAAAAAAAAAAAGTGTGCTTTTATCTGCTTGTCCTGTATTCTAGCCATTAAGAAGGGAAGGTATAGGGAGAAAAAGTAGGAAACTCTATGGCACTTGTAGGAAGTTGCACCCCTTCTGAAGCACAGAATCCTCACTGGCAATGCTTGAACACTTGCCCCACTGCTGACCCAAAGTTGAGCCAGCAGTGGAGAAACGTTCCCTTCTCAAAGTTGGAATGTCCTCAGTTCTTCTCTGTGAGTGTAATGGCATAGAGGTCAGGTCAGGAGACGGTTTGGGTATTTTTTAGGAGCTCTTATCCTTGCTCTGCAAGGTGAGGAGAAGTTTCTTCTCTTTTTCCATTGATTCAGCACAGTGGAAACAAGTCTCTTGGTGCTTAATTATCCAGAATCCACTGATGCTGCTGTACATTGCCTCTGTTATTCTTGGCTGAAGGGAATTCTCATTCACTCTTTTCGAGGCCTTTCCTATTTCTAACTCTACAAGATAAGCATTTGAGGATCTGCTGACGGACAAAGCTTCAGGGTGCTCATTGTTCAGCAGCTGTTTGAAGCTGTTTGAAGTAAGGACATTCCTTTTTCTCTCATCATTTCTCTGGCATACATTTGGACCTTTTTATCAAGCAACACTTTTTACATCTAAGAATATTTATGAAGTAACAGTTCATCTTAATCATGATGTAGTTTAACCCCATTTAAGAAAACATCCCACAAGTCTTCTCCCAAGTATAGCAGAAACACTTGTGACAAATATTTTCTTCATTTCAGCAATCACACACCAATGTCAATAAGCTACTTCATCAGATCTGCATTTTTTTCAGTTCATAATGTTTTCATTGTGAATTGTTTTGCAAAAAACATGCATCTTGAGTGGAGGAGTAAACGCACTGTAAATAACATAATTTCCTAAAGCATAAATTCATTAATGAAACATAAGAAAAGTGCTAAAAATACCAAATGTTCCTAATACCCTTACTAATAAAAGAACTGGTAGTTAAATGACCCCAGAACACCAAAATGAAATTAAAAATTCTACAGGACTAAAAGCTGAGGTTGAATGGATACATACCCAGTCCTGAACTCAAAATATTTTTCTAAGTTCCCACAGAGGCAGTTTGAATTGAAGTGGATGAGCATTTATGCTCCTGGTAGCTTCAAAGGACCCTGACTAGCATGCCAGGGAGAATGAGTTCCAGGCTGTTCAGTGAGGGAGGATGGGCCAGAAGCCAAGGGTGATTCACCAAAGTGATGCCCACTCCAAGAAGCATCTGAGTGTGATGGGTAGAGAAGAGCGCCAGGCAGGTCCCACAGCAGAAACAGCAAGGGGAGAAACCAGGCTCAGGGTATGTCCAGGAGAAGCAGAAGAAAAGAATCAAATTCTAGCAGTCCACCAGCATCACTGGGGCAAGGACTGATGGCCTCATCTGGGCTGAAATGGAACTGTGGCAGGGTGGCCCAGGATGCCCATGTGAGGCTGGGCAGGGACAGTCAGACCCATAAGTGCTTCACAGTGGATACTATGGCTCTGAGGGCTTAAATGGGATTTGAGGACTATATTAAGGTGGTGTTGATTCAACTGGAGAGGCAATTATGTGTTCTGCATGACTATTTTTAAATTAATTGCCTTTCTTCTTAATGTAATGATACTATAATGTGAATAATCTTTTAAATGTGGAGTTGCATATAAGTACCTACAATAATTTGAAACAGACTATATAAACTTTAGTTGAGAATTTGTCACAAGCCTTACTAAATGGTATTGCTACAAAGTCACATGTGTTTGTTACAACCCTATGTCCAACACTCTTCTTTGTAACGGGGTTTAGATCTTTCATTGTTTAGGATATGGCCTGCTAGTCCATTGTATTCTGTTATTTCCAGTTGCATTCTATCTGTTAAATGCTGCCATGGGTATCATGCATAACAAAATTGGCCCTATTTGCAATATTATGCCTTGTAAGTGCACACCAGATAGGAGACTTAAGACCCTTTAGTTTATCATTTCATGAAACTGTAGTGGTTTTCCTTGTCATCTCTTTGTATCAGGGATTGGTGGGACAAAGATCAATATAGTCTCTCGTTAGTGGTTCAAGAAGCAGGAGAAAAATGATTTCACCTGGACCTTTATAAAGAATTTGAACTCAGAACAGCTCTTTGGCTTTGCTGCTTCCAATGAAGGTATACTGCAATACATCTTCATAGTTTTTGGAGCTTCTAACTGGAAATTACAGTCTGTCACATAACTTTGCTATATTATCTTTGACTTCCTTTCTGCCAGACTATAAAAAATCAGCATGGGGATAAAGTTTTCAAAATCTTTCCAGCTTTATGCTCTTCCACAATGCACCATCCTGAGCTTGAGCTAAGCATCCCTATGTGACCATGTAACAAAAGTTTTTGGTATCCAAAGTGTGTATCCTTTCATCAACAGCTGTTTTTTTATTGTGTATAAAGTATACCTGACTAAGGAGCAAACTTCCTCCTGTTGCCATACTATTGTACTGGTACAGAGCCTTAAACACCAAAACTTTATCAGTTCTCCCTGAATATTGGTTCCCATATTTGGGCCTTTTTTGTTCCTACGTGGCTCTAAAGGATTCTTCTGAGATAGTGCAAGATGTGTGGTGTCTGGAAGTTTGGAAATGAATAAGAGTAAGTCTACTATTAGGTCTGAGGGAAGCAATGGACACTTTGTTTGCAGGTGTTTGCTGAATAAAGCATCTCTTTGAATCACAGTTTAAGTGCTACTGAGTGTTTTTTCACCACTGGCTGCATGCTAAAAATCCTCAAGTCTTGTGTAGCTGTATTTTTAGCATTATTTATAGGGAGGTAACTGTTTTATTGTAAAAATTACTAGGCTGGCCTAGATATCTTAGCAGAGACAAAGCTAAATACATGAAAGATACTCCAGGAAGCTATCTGTGGATTAATAGTTATGGGTTTCTCAGAACAGGGTCAGCCATGATTTGCTGGAATTGTAAATGGTATTTGTAGTAGATTTCCTCTTCAGCCTGGATGAAGATCATGTATGTAATGCACTATTAAACTACATTCACATCTTCTAGCCTAGCATATTAAACATTAATTTCCAGATGCTGATTATCATTATAGTGGTCTGTGACTCAAACTGTTTCAAAATGACACATACCAAGGTGAATTACCACCTTTTCTCTGGAGGAAATATAGAACAGCTGGAAATCAAAAATCAAAATCAGAGTCTGCTTCTAAAATAGTATAACACAGTTCTGTGTTGACACTACGTAAGGAAATTAAATTTGGACATATGCTCTAACACAATATTTTCTCAGACCTAGATGGTCTCTTTGGCTTTACTTCCACAAAGAAAAATCATCCTCATGGCAGCAAAAAAAAGGGAAACAAAGTTTCTGAGTTTGCATGGTGAAATGAGATAAAATCAAGGACAATTTTGGTCTGTAATTTTACTGTCCTTGTGGTCAAATTTAATACTTTGAGACTACTAAGCTCATGAGGTCATGAATCATTCCAGCAGTTCCTGAAAATCATAATACAAATAATGGATATATTTATATTAAAAAAAACCAAAGCTCTTTTGCTTGCATTGTAATTACTAAGCAAACTTTTTTACTTGTCATAAAAATTAAGAAACAAAAGTTAAATTAGTCAGCTCAATTACTCTATATAAATGTAAAGTAGTGCCAGATGTCAATTGCATTAGTCATTATTACTGCAGATTTTTAAAAAGCATTTTAGTTTCTCTGTTCCTATTTAATTATGTTCTTACATGTGTTCATTCTCTTTACTGGCAATTAATACCATGACATCTTGATCCTGGGCCTAAGGGGAAAACAGATGAGTTTGGGTTTCCTTGTCTCATTTCTGTCTCTGGGATCCCTTGTGGATCTCCTTGCAGAAGCAATGCAGTGTGACACAAATAAGGAGGACTTACTACACTTCTCCTCTCTTTCTCCTCTCCTGCCTTTCATCTTGGGGCAGAAAAGCCATGGTACTTCAATTCATTCTACAAAAATATTTGCAGGCCCAACTGATATCAGTGGTGATCTACAAGGACACAGATTGCCAATTTAAGTAAATTAACATGCAAGATTAGAGGTTGCATTTCTAATCTGTGCTGAAGAACAGTATTCCCAAACTGAAGCTAAATTCTTTGGACCTTAATACAGCTGAAAATTTTCTGCCCACTTGAAAATTTAGTGCGTTCAATAGGAATATTCACTGCTAGTTTTACTCCTCCATTAAATACTTATATTTTGGACTTGTTTTAGAATGGGAATATATCCACTCTGATAAATTCTAGACATTTCCATGGACACATAGTTTTGTCATTTTATGATTTCTGTTCATGGTTTGTCACAACAAAGCACTGCAGGATAAAATATGATCTATTTTCCAATGTGTCTTTCCACTTTTTTCATTGGTCCCTAGATTTGCACCTTTTTTTTTTGCCCACTGCAAACCCTGATGTTTCTTCTATTCTGCAATGAGGGCATCTCTAAGAAACTACTTTTCTGTCTTTTACTTGCAACCAGGTGCTCTTGTTAATTGCTGCTAAGTGCAAAATTTTCATAACTGAGTCATTAGATTCCTCTAGACTTTTTAATGTAACAGGCTGTCATCAAACAAATGATATGAGATTAAACAGTCACAAGACTTATAACTGAGTAATCTAAAAAATGTTCAAAATGATTTAATACCTTATATCAAATGTCTGACATAGTGATAAGTGAGGTATGAGACCTATCAACAGGAAGAAAAGAGATTAATTCATGACCAGTCAAATTACTGAGTGTCATTTAATATCCAATTAATCAAAGCTGTATCCTGGCACCTCAGTAAAATCTTACAACCTTCTCCTCACAGTTGATTAGTTTCCACAAGTCTTTATTGGATGTGGTTTAAACAAAGTTTAACATTGATGTTTCTGTGAAGCAAATTACAGAGAAATTCACATCATTCACTTCTATCAGTTTTATACACTGCCTTGGAAATTTGCAGCCCTAAAAAAAGTGCAGCTATTGGAGTGTGCCTGGTCTCTGCTCTACATCTCAGGTGACCATTGAAATAATTGTTTCTTCCTTCAGTTACGCTCTCCTGCAGACTGCTGTGCAAGACAATTTTCTGCTCCTATACACCCCAAACTAATTTGTAATTAGTCTCTCTCCTACTTTGTGTTGGATATATTTCCTGATTTTATGTCATGTAAATTTTTGCCTGCTTATTAACATATAAAAAAAATCCTGCTTAAAACATATCCAAAACTCGTTAGAATTAATCATAAACCTCTTTATTATTTCAGCCAGATCAATCTTAGTTTTTCAAGTTAGTTCGAGCCAGTCAAACTTAGTTCTCATTTTGAGTAGCACTATCTTTTGGTTTCATTCTCTCCAAAATATTTCTTTCTTCAGCCAGCCTTACTAGACCACGTATTTCAGCAAATATTTCACCAAAACTATAATTCTGTTAGTTGTAACAATTTCTGTATTATTACAGACAAATTAATAAAAATCTTTAAGTACATGCCTATCCTACTTCATGCTATGCTCTTTGCCTTTCTGCTTGACTTTTTTAGTCAACAGGTTCCAGCACATAGACCTATACTTTCTGCACAGATCTCTAGATATTTTACCACTTTTCACTTTTCTTTCTTCCTTACAGGTATTTATTTGTATTCACCTATGCTTGGTCAAAAGTTCTCTGTTCATATTTTCAGCTGGATTTTGAATTCCTTTCTCAGATGGACTATTTTCTGCAACTAAAGAAACACATCATGCTTTCATATTTCCCCAGCATTGAGAATAAATTTTGGTTTTCAGCATTTGTCTTCCTTTTTCTTGTTGGAAAAGTAGTATTTCTAACATGTCTTGTACTGTGCCGCTTGTGGATTCCCTTGCCTGCCAATATTGACCTGTTTTGAAAAGCTAGCTGCAGAAATAGATGGTTAATGTTTAGTTGTGAAATTCCTATCTGTTCTGACTTTTAACTGAAAGCTGTTTTGGTTTCTTTAAGCAACCTCAGTAGAATAACTCTCTTTCTTTTTACTTTTCAGTCAAAATAATTTCAAATACTATCTTTTTTTTTTTTTTTTTTTTTTGGGAAATTCCATTCATTCCTTACTCTTTTGTCATTCTGTTCACAGACGTACCTTTTTTTTTTTTCCCAAGAAGTCTTTATTTTCTACCATCCTTTACCATTACAATTCCAATTAATTTCACCTGTACTATTTCCCCTCCTTCTGGTATTACGTAACACCTGTAAATTGAAAAATTAAAAAAAAATTTTGGCATGTGTAATTGTTTTGGCTATATCAAATTAATTTTTAAAATAACTATTTACAAATATTATAGTTTTTTAATTTTAATTGTTGCTGATTTGATAATGTAATGCAAAGTATCATATATATGAGGTTGACAGTTGGAAAAATAAAACTATAATATTCCACCTTTTCTTTACAACTTTATCTCACAGCTCTGTTGCCCACAAATACATGAGTTTAGGATCAAGGGGTCACATTAATTCATTGAATAATCAGTATCACCATGTATTTCTGCAATGTAAAGCATGTGTCTGCCTGTAAAGAAGCAAGTCCTCAGCATGTCCTCATCCCCTGTTTCTGCTCATTTTGCTGCCTCATGGGCTGTCTTGTGAATATGATGGCTCCAAGTACCCACATCTCAGCCTGCTCTGAGAGGCCACTGAGGAGCAGTGACACTGAATGCTTCACAGACAGAGAAGTACATCTGGCACTTACCACATCCTTGCAACTGTGCTTTGTGTGGGCAATATAGAGGCAGGGAATGGTAGAATTTTTTCACAGCTTAAAGCACCAAAAATGGGAATTAAACTTGTTAATATTTGAACTTCAATAATTTCAATTCATATTTTAATAACATAGAGGATTCAGAAAACATCTTTGGAAGCAGTTTTATGTCCTAACACTGGGTAATTAGGCTACCCTTTAATGGTTAGATATAAGCAATACTACCCAGATTTCTCTGATATAGTGTTATTTATCAAATGCTAATTTATTGGTTCATAGCAATGACAGAGTATAAAGCTTTAGGGGAAAAGATACAAGGAGAGAATCAATGAAGCCTAACACTTATGGACTCTTCTCTTTCTTAGTGTTGTTATTGTTGTATTAGACATGTTTTCAACTATGGAGAAGTAGCAACTATATTTACTTATATTTTGATATGCATGAATTGCATAAACCTGCATCCTAGTGGTTTGATCCTCACAGTCTAAACTCTAGAAGATAGGGAAGAAATACATAAGCTGAAAAGTCAGCATTCACTTTATCCACTTCATTTAAAATAAAAAATTTATAAATGAGTTGCAGAAATCTGACAACCTAACAAAATGTGCAGTGAAGTAAGCATTACTGAAATGCTTGAGAGACTGTGTGACCAATGCAAAAGAAAAAAATGTGCAGTAAGCAGAAGGTAAGAAAGATATTGCATTGACCTCCCACTCACTGGAAATAAATTCCCAATTTTGTTACTTCTCTGCAGATGTTGGCAATGGTCAGGTGGGAAGACAGGGCCTAACTGCATCAGAGCAGGTTCTGCCATGAATCACAGAATGGGTAAAGTTAGAAGGCACCACAGAGGGTCACCTGGTCCAACCTCTCTGCTCAAGCAGGATCATCCTAGAGCCCATTGCACAGGATTGCATCCAGACAATCCTTGATCAGAAAACATCTTTATGGAAAGAGTCCAAATATGACTTGAAAAATGTAGGGGACATCATCCTAGTCATACATGGAGATGATTTCAGTTTCAGTCGTTCCACATGAGACAAAATATGTTGGATATTTGGCAGAGAAAAATATACACTGGCAAGCATTTCATGTTTCATGCTAGAAAAGAAAAATCAAAAGCAAGTTTTTGCCAGCTTCTGACAGTGGCTACTGAAAGACAAGTAATCTGTTAAGCAGTTGATGAGCAAACATCCCATCTCTCTTATCACCTCTATCTTCTCACCCTCCCCATGCCCCTGACCCCTGTAAGCAATAGAAAGAAACACACAAAGTATGTAGTGAGATAAGAAATCTAATGCAGAATACAAGAAAAATCTACATAGAAACATACTAATAGAGGTCCTCAGGCACTGAACCTCACCAGCATTTGCTCTGTTTTAAAGTGATGAAGGTAGAAAATTTTATATAAAATCATAGAAACATATAATCATTAAAGCTGGAGAAGCTGCAATCATTGAGTTCAACCTTTGACCAAACATCACCATGTCAAGTAGACCATAGCACTAAGTGCCACATCCAGTCATTTCTTGAGCACTTCCAGGGACAGTGACTCCACCACTCATTTGGCCAGCCTTTTCCAATGTTAACCACTTCTTTGATAAAGTTTTTTTCTTAATATCCAACCTAAGCCTTCCCTGGCACAGCATGTGGCTCTCTCCACTTGTCCTGTTGCAGTTGCCTGGGAGAAGAGACTGACTACAACCCCACCCTACCTGGCTACAACCTCCTTTCAGGTGTTCATAAAGAGTGGTAACAACCCCCTTGAGTCTGCTCCAAGCTAAACATCCCCAGCTCCTTCAGCCTCTCCTCATAGGATTTGTGCTGCAGCCCCTTCACCAGCTCTGTTTCTGGACTTCAGCACCTCAATGTCTTTCTTGAAGTGAGGTGCCCAGAACTGGACATGCCACCTGAGGTGTGGCCTCACCAGTGCCAAGTACAGAGGCACAATCATTTCCCTCCTCATGCTGGCCACACTATTTTTGGTACAGGCTGGAATGCCCTTGGCCTTCTTGCTACCTGGGCACACTGCTGACTCATTTAGTCTAAGACTGGTCTTCAAAGTACAAGTTTTCCCCCTCCACATAAGCAGAACTTTAAAATTTCCTTTTTTTTTTTTTTTTTTTTTTTTGTGTTAGAGGCAATTTCTCTTTAGTGCCCTGAGCTGTCAAATGGCTTTACTTGTTTGAGATTTTTTGCAAGATTTCTGACTTAAGTAAACTGCCTCATTCTCCTGTCCAGCAGGGGCCATCTGGTAGTCTCATACCAAAAAGGTGGGCATTGCTACCAGAGAATAGAGAAAGAATACTTTCAGGACATCCTTATTAATCTCACAGTTTTTGCAGTGGTTACATTCCAGAAGCATTTTTCTGTAAACTCCACAAAGACCTAGCTAAATACTGTGAAATTGAGAGCAAAGCAGGCAACATGGAAAATGAGATGTGGATCAGCATGAATAATGCTGGACATAAAGAAAAGGGTAGATTTTAGCCTGCAGATAGTAGGAAAATGGGTAATAAACAAAACATGCTGGAATTCTTGTTGGCAAGAAAAATGTTAAGTGAATGGAGCCAGTGAAATCAGTTGGGGGGGCTCATTCAGTTGTTATCCTAAAATCATGTAAGTTTTATAGAAAAAATGGAGCAAGCAGAGGCCATAACGGACGGCATGCTTATGACAGGCACTCCCTATTGTAAAACTATGAACAGTTTGGATGGTTGGATACTAGAATAATTGCAGATAAGCACACTCATGAACATTGCCTGCAAAGGAAGATCTGTAGGAGTTTGTGCCAGAACATATACTCATATGGAAACCATGATATATTCATTGTCTGTCCAGACTGTGCAGAAAGAAAAAAATGTATAATGGAGAATCCACATTTAGAGAAATGTTGAAGATTTGAGGCAGACAGTAGTAAAACAGCATTAAAGTATTTAAGTAATCATACAGGATAATTTTTGAACACAAAAGGTATTGTAAGGTATTTGCACAGATCATGCTGCATTGAATTTCATCACAAGAGATAATGACGATGTAATAATCACTCAGCTAGAAATTGATGGTTGAATAGTGGTCAAAACTTCTATTCAATGTAAGCAAATAAAAGAAAATCAGCAGAAATAACAGAAACACGGCATGATTCAAAGAAGGCAGATTGTCACATCTGATGAAAATTAGGAATATAATTGATGAAGAGAACACTTAAATGGAAAAGCGTGAATAAGAAGTAGGAATTTTTCAGTATGACTTCAAGATGAATTTCAACTCATTTAACTTCAGTGCAGGCATGTTTTGCAGCAGAACTGGGAATCCAGAGCAGGTTTTCTGAGCCAGGGAAATGCCAGGGGAATGCCAAGACCTGCCAGGAGTTGGGAGCTTACACAAGAGAAGCTGTCAAGCTGTGGGGCCAAGACTGATTGGAGGCTGCCCCTCACTCCTACAGAGGCAGCTCTGGGGAGTTCAAGCAACCAGGAGCACCATGACCAGAGTGAGCAAATGGTGTGGCACGTCAGCCAGGGAGGTTCACACAGCAGTTTGAGCAAGAGGGAGCCTCTTTGAAGGAGGGACATTCCATGGTCCAAGTGCAATGGGAGAGACTTGAAGTACACATAACCCAGTAACTGGACACCAGTCTGTGCCAATCTGCACAGCTCAAGGGCCCTGCTGCAGTCTGAGGTCTGAGGTCTGACCTTCAGCTTCTTCCTTTAGCAAGTCTGTCTGGGTGGAGGATCACTGCCAGCATAGATGGTGCGAAGTCCCCTGAGGGAACAGCAGCCTTTGATCTCAGATGAGTGCCCACCATCCTGCTATGACACCCAAGTAGGATACACCTGTGCCAAAACCTTTCTCTTGGGTCAGGGACACATGGAGGAATTGCAGGTGGCTGAGCTGCACTTCCATGACCAAGCATGCAAAAACTCACCCACCAGTACACAAAGAAGGGAGACAAGACAATAACCTGCACAATGGAAAATTGCAATGTCAAGGACCTTCACGAAGAAGAGACTTCCTCCCAAAGCCTGAGATGCCCAAGCTGATGACTCAGCTTGCTGTTCTGCAGAATGAAGAGGAAAGGTTTATCACTTCAGGAGAGATGCTGGAGCAGCCCCATCTGCTCCCCACATAACAGGAAGCCCAACTAAGAGAAGGTGATGGGTGATAGCTATAGACAGCTCTTTTCTGAAAGGTGTGCAAGTCCCTATTTGTTGACATGCCACACTCTCTAGAGAGGAGTGCTGTTCACCAGGGGTCTGTTTCCAAGATGTTGCTGAGAGACTATAAAGTGTCACACAGTTTGCTGATTATTATCCATTGCTGTAGATTCACACAGGCACCAGTGATACAGCCAGGAAGAATCAGAGGTATTGCAAGAAGGGTTACAGAGCCCTGGGAGGGACAGGAAGGACTCTGGGATGTAGGAAGTGTTTTCATCAATCCTCTCAGTCAAAGATAAGGGTTGAAAGGGCCAGCCAAATCTGACAAATCAACAAATGGTTACAGGACTGGTGCCACAACCATAATTCAGCTATTCAGACCATGGGACTTGCTTTGAAAAACCTGAATCTACTGAGGATTAGGGTTAGGGTTAGAGTTAGGGTTAGGGATGTCGTCTCTCTGTCAGAAAGGCAGAAGAGAAGACTCATAGAATGATTTGCGGTGGAAGGGATCTTAAATTATATAGTCTGACCCCTTGGCCATGGGCAGGGACACCGTCTCCTAGACCAGGCTACTCAACACTATCTTGATCAACATCTTGATCTTGAGCACTTCCAGGAGTGGGGCATCTACAACTTCTCTGGGCATCCTGTTCCAGTGCCTCACCACTTTCACAGTGAAGAATTTCTTTACAAATTCTAATCTAAATCTATCCTCTGCCAGTTTAAAACCACTCCTTGGCTTATCACTTCAGGCCCTTGTAAAAAGCCCCTCTCCATCATTCTTGTCAGTCTCCTTAGGTACTAGTAGATTAAAAGATCTGCGTGAAGCCTTTTCTTCTCCAGGCTGAACAATGCAACTTGCTTGGCTGGTCTTCATAGGAGAGGTACTCCAGCCTTCTGATCATGTGGTCCTCCTCTGGACTTGTTCCAACAGGTCCACATTCTTCTTATGTTGAGACCCTCAGACCTGGATGAAGTACTCCAGGTGAGTTTTGATGACAGCAGAGTAACGGGATAGGAAAACCTCCATCAATGTGCTGGCCACACTGCTGTTGATGCAGTCCAGGTCATGGCTGGCTTTCTGGGCTGTGACTACACATTGCCAGTTCATGTTGAACTTGTTGTCAACCAACACCTCCCAGTCCTTCTCCTCAGGACTGGTCTCAATCCATTCTCCACCCCAGCCTGTATTAATGTCTTTTATAGCCCTGTCTCAGGTTCAGGACCTTGCACTTGGCCTTGTTGAGCATCATAAGGTTTGCAGAAGCCCACCTCTTAAGCCTGCCCAGGTCCCTTTAGATTCCTTCTTTCCAGAGTGTTGACCACCCCACAGTGCCTGGTATCGTCACCAAACTGCCTCAGAGTGCCCTCAATGCCACTGTATGTGTTGCCAACAGAGATGTCAAACAGTTTCAGTCCCAATACCAGCCCCTGAGGATTACCTCTCATCGCTGTTCTCCACTTGGATATTGAGCTGTTTACCTCACAACTTTAAGTGGGAACATCCAGCCAATTCTGTATCCACTGAGTGGTCCATCAATCAAATGTCTGTCTTTCCAGTTTAGGGACAAAGATGTCATGCAAGACAGTGTCAAATGCTTTGCAAAAATTCAAGAAGATGGCATCAGTTGCTCTTCCTTTACCAAAGAACTCTGTAACCATGTTGAAGAAGGGTGACAAAATCTGTCAAGCATAACTTGCCCTTAGTGAAGCCATTTTGGCTGTCATCAACCATCTCCTTATTTCCCATGAGCCTTAGCACAGTTTCCAGTAGGATCTATTTGCTCAATGATCTTGCCTGGCGTTAAGGTGAGCCTGACTGGTCCATTTTAAAAATTGGGGTTACATATAAACAAATTGACAAAAGAAACAGTGGATTCTGCATAGGACTTCTTTGTTGTCTTCAGATTAAAGGGGGATGTGCTTCTGGATGAGATGCTTTATGAAAATGCCCTTTAACTAAAGTGAAGCAGCAGGGTTAATAATAAGGTGCCTATGAAAAGTAATGGCTTATGATATAAAGCAGGTCAGACAAGATGATCTTTTGATTTCTACTAGTATTAGAATCTAGAATCTCTGAGAAAAATGAAGAAAATGTAATAACCATCCATTTTATTACATTTCTCTGAAGTCAGGAAGCACAGGTTGCCAAAGGTGTGATAAGACTGAACTGACATTAGTGCTTCTGTAAACTTTTATTAAAGATGACAGGAAAAAGAGGAGTTTTAATTGCTGAAGGGATTCCACAGAGTCTGCTTTGCTTAATTATTTATTTATTAAAGAAATGTGATAGCAAATTTGAATTAAAATTGTATCTAGAGGGAAGCAACATTAAATACTTAACTACACTGGCCACTTGTTTCATTTTCCTCCCTGCTATATTTCTTTAACATCAGGGTAATTTGTCTTTTGCTGCAGAAAGTGAAATTCTGCAGTGACTTGGAGCAGGCACAATGAAAACACTTCAAGTTTTCTTTCTAATCCCCTTCAACCCATGAATATTAATAATAAACTTTTATTGCCCTTGCATGCCTTCACTGTGGTATTCATGTGCCTAAGATATTAAGGGAGAAAGAAAATATTTATTTTAATTGTTTATTTAGGGTGTTGATTACTTGTTATTGATTGATTAATTTACTGATAGTTAACTTTTTACTTAAGATACTCTATAGAGAACTCTGGATAACAAAACTCTCTATCTGATTGGAGACTAAGACTGCTGTTAAATGATTAAAGAAATGTTAATATAAAATGCTCATATCATGATAATGAGTGAGGACTGCAATAAAAGCTTGGTAACTCCAAGACTTGAATGATAAGCTGTCCTCTGTCTTGTGCAGCAAGAAGTTCAGCAGATAAAAATGAAATAAGGTCTAGATGATGAGGGTATAAATCAAAGGCAGGTATGAGGAAAAACAGGAACAGTTCTGTGTATATTGTTTTGTTTATACATTTTAGTTCTTGTTTATATACTTTTTTTGTTTGTTTTGAAGAAGATTCAAGAACACTTTTAATTATAAAAGTGAGAAGAGTAAGGGAGACAAACACCGCAAAGGGATAGTTGATGCTTGCCAGTTGCTGACTGTCAATCAATAATTAGATTAGTCTTGAGGAAATGTCTAAGAAATATTTGAGGGAGAATATAAGAAAGATGAGTAACATTAAAAGTTGTACTAATTATTTAAATACTGGAAAAAAAGATAAAAGAAATACAGAGATCATTGTTCTGAAAAGTAGTTAATTATGTGTATAAGTTTGTTAAGTATATAAGTTTTCACTTCATACTTTGGCATGTGAAGAGGGGAGGTTTCCTTGACCCTTTGTGTTTAATTTGTCTGTCCATGCCCCAAGATAAGCCGAGACCCTTGCACCCAACCAGAGTGTCAGCATCCTGTTGTGGGGGGGCTCTGCCCTGAGCAGTCCTGTTGGATTGGGGGTGGTTCGACTGACTCAGTCAGGAAAATATGCCCACGGGATAAGGGAGAACCCTCAGCAGCTCTTCCTCTTTATTTGAGGATGTTGTCTGCTGCCAGCAACTGTTAGTGCCCATGAAGGACTCGCACTAACAGTTTATGGAATAATGTTCCTTATTAATATAAAATTTGGCAAGTTACAATTCAAGTATTGTTGGTGATAGTATGTGACTGAAAAAATGTATTCAAAGAAATGTACAGACGAAGTCTAATCCATAATAAAATATTCAGCCCTCACAGAGTATGATTCTTTCCCAACAGTCTATGGGGGAGAAGACAGGTTCAGCCCATCAACAGATCCCAGCAGTTACAGTTGAGTCTTCCCTACCTTTTCCCCCATTCTCAACTTTTATACTATTTTTTTGTGTTTAGGTGGATCTTGAGTGACTCCAGTCATACATATCTTTGCTATTGATTGTTGTAATACTGTCTCACTTTGCTTTTAAAGGTACAGTCAAAAAGAACATAGAGCACAAGCCCAGTGAGGGATGATAATAACTTGCAGACAGATAACTTTGGGATGGAGGTGTGTGTTAATATTACAATTAGGCTATAATGAACCAAGTTCATCTGAGGAGTGTGATTTTGCCACACCTGTTGGGTCAGCAGATGGACATCTTCCCCTATCTCCCCTGGTTGACAGGTGCTGTGTGGTTTATCAGATGCAAAGTACCATTGACTTCCCCTCCCCACAAGGATTTCAACAGAGCCTGGCTGTGGTGTCTCCACCCGGCCCCACCTCCATTCCATCCCCTTTAGCTGGTGCTCACTGCTGCAGGCTGTGTGTATGGGGAATCACCATGGAATAGGTTTTGAGCATGCCAACTACATTTCACCTGGGGAGCAGGAGCTGTATTTTATCCTATAATATCTGTAGTGTTATAACTCCTGTTATAGGTACGTAACTGACCAGTTGGAAACAGAGGTGTTTTAAGAGTTGGTGTGATAGTTAAAATAAATATTTCAGCTGTTTGATAGCTGGAACAAACTTCAGAAATAAATAAAAGAACATATCTTTGCCTGGCCACTGCTAAAATACTTTGTTTTTCACCTCCATGATCCACTAACAGTAGTTACAGGATTTTATATTAATATCTCAGCTGCTATTTTGCCACAGAAATATTCCACTATATCTCCTGCAAGCACCAAAAACCAGCTCATTTTTCTTCAAGCAACAAAATGAAATAACTTGCACTGTCTTTCAGTGTACAGTTTTATCTGACTGAAAAACACTCTTGTATTGAATGAGAAGGTAGATGGACCTTTCAGGTAAATGAATGAAGGGAAATATCTTTTTTTCCAATTATTTCAAATTACATGGAAATTCTAAGATTCAGCCATCTTCTCTTGTAAACCTTTTTCAAATGTTATTATCTAATCAACTGTTCAGTAGTTCAGTGTAGAGAAAAGTTTGCCAGAATAAAACAATTCAATCAGAAGACAGAATGTATCTTCTATATTGCTAAAATACTTGAGGAAGAAGCCCAAATTTGAATGAAAGACTCTGACTAAAAAGCATGGTTCTATTCCTATTGTGTGATTCTGCTGGTCTCCCAACACAGCAGAGCCACCAGTTTTAAGGCCCCTTGGGTTTACGTATTTTTTTCCTCTTTTCTTAGCCTAGTCCTCAAGACTGAAGGTTTTAGAGAGCATTTTCCTTAAAAAAATTCTAGCCTTCTTCATCACTGTCGTTCATCATCATCTCCTTGGGAGGCCTACTGGGGGCCCATCCAAAGCAGAGTCAAAGAAAACTCCTGGAGTTCTTTTTAGCTGGAAATTTTTGGACCTGGAGCCAGACATCTCTGTAACAATGCTTTGGGTAGTGATGAAGAGAAATCTGGCATCTCTCTCTAAAGTCTCCTTGTTAATATCTTCAGGCTGTGTGGACAACTGCCAAATGGAACTTTCACCTATAGCCATTATCTTCAATGTGTGCATTTGTGTAACTTTCGCTGGAGAAATCCTAAATGTTTGTATGCAGCACTTTTTGAGTAACTACTATAAAGATCCACATGTATAAATAAACATTTTTGTTCTCTCTGTGCATAGATAAAGACAAGGCTCCAGTTGAAAAGCAGCTTAAAGAACAGCCTTTCCTTTGTTATATTACAGTAATTTGTTTGATACACAAGGAGAAGACAGACGGGAATGGGAGTTACCCTTGTAAAATGTTTATATCTGTGGTCTGTGCGTATATGTTTTGTTATACTTGTAATGTGTTTTGTTAGGCAAGTATGCAAGACCTCCTTGAGAAAAAACTGTAATTCACATATCAACTTTTCTCAGGGCATGTAATGAACTGCAATGAACATGCTGTTCTAAACTGATAAAAATCAAAAAAACCACCCCATATGAATCCTTTTGTATAAAAAGACACCTTTGAAGGATTGTAAGCAAAATCCCTCAAAGGAAGCAAAGAAGAAAGAAAAAATTACAGCTGAGATTAAATATTTTTTTTGTCATGGTGGAAGCCCTCAATGCTCAAAGAACTGAAATTTGTTTATTGATCTGTATATAATTTTTCCAAGAAATACTACAGGAATCACAAAATTTTTGACCTGCATTCATTTCATCCTGTGTTTGTATGCCATTAAATTTTTAAAGGAGCCATAATTAACAATTATTTTCATGAGTAAAAGTTCTTCCAGAAAATTTGGGAAGATATAGTTTTAGAAACTCAGTCGTCAAGCGAGACAGTGCTATGTGAAATGAGTGGCCAAAAGAGCTCTGATGAAACAGAGAGAAAATTTAGAAAACTAAATTTTTAAACTAAGTGTTATAAAGCAATTAGGTGCTAAAGTTGCGCATATGAGTACTTGATAAGTGCAGAAATTTGTATATGGAAAACAGACTTTTTGGGTCCATAGCCTCAGATATATTAAAAATAAAAAGGTTATGTCCCTTTAGAGACAATTAACAAATAGAAAAAGTAAGTAAGCTTGTACTTTTCTAACAGTTCCCTCAGCCTTGATCTTAGAACTAGTGTCAAACTAAGAACCAAGAAAAAGTGCATATACAAAATTGTAATAAACATTTAATAATCCAAGATCATCTTTCCTATAGAGAATGAAAAAAAAAAAAAAACAAACTAGGAGAAAGGAGCACATTTTTAGAGAAGAATTAATTTGACAGGGCCCAAGTCCTGAATCATTACTTCATGTTTCTTAATCTTGGCAGTAGAATAAAGTCCTTAGCAGAATAGCATTTTAAAGCCCAGATACACAACACTTCAGAGTTCTTATCATAACTTCTCTTTTTATGTCTGTAATTTACAGCGTTTGCAGATAGAAGTAATTTAATACCATGATGATCTTCCATCTAGCCTGTTTCCTCTCAGTGACCTTATGTTTACTATAAGAAAACACCCACAAGGTGTCTTATTTCTCTGTAGAAAAATGGCAGCTATTTTAAACAAAGAGATTTTATTCAAGAGAATCATAATTCTTCCACTCTCCTCATGCTTTAACAAAAATGCTCATTTGTTCTAGGGGAGTGTTTTAGTAGGAGAGAGAGATAACTTGGCTTTGCAGCAAAGGATGCATTTAAAATAAAATAAAAAATAAAGCAATAGTAAGAACCACAGGTTTTATGTTTTGAATGGATAGAGTTCTAGTTGGAAAGGAGTTGATTACATATTTCATATCATGACCTCACATTCAACCAGCCCTTCCTCACATGCCCCCTAAAAACATCCTGCTGTGGTTCCTGGCATCTATGAAAGGTTGGTTGAAAGTTGCAAATTAAGCATATTTCCCAAGAGCTTGGACAGAGAATAATGGAAATAGGATCTCAGAATCCTTTTACCCATCCTGGAGCTGCAGTCCAAAGGCTGAAGTGAACCAATCCTAATATTTTAATATGCAATTTTAGTAACATAATAGGGTTTTGTGGCACATCTCTAGAGTACTTTATTGTTGATAAGAAAGTTGAATCCTTTAGAAAAATATTTGTCAGGCTTTTTACTAAACTAAAACAAGCTACAGTGTCACATTTAACAGAAATGTAAAGTTTTTGTAAATGAAACATGAATGTCACCTTGGCATTCAAGTACCATAGTTCACAGAATCACAGAATATGCTAAAGTGGAAGGGGTCACTGTGTCCAGCTCTTAGTCCTGTGCTGGACCACCCCAAGGATCATACCATTTTGCTGGAGAGCATTGTCCAAACACTTTTTGAGTTCTGTCAGGTTTGANCAGACCAAGACACCTGAGCTGCCCCTCATACGGCTTCCCCTGAAGGCCCTTCACTTGCTTGCCCTTCTCTGGATGTTGTTTAATTGTTTTTTGTTATTGTCGCTCTTGTATTGTGGTGCCCAAAACTGCCCCCAGCACCTGAGGTGAGGCTGCTCCAGTNAGTGGAAGGGGTCACTGTGTCCAGCTCTTAGTCCTGTGCTGGACCACCCCAAGGATCATACCATTTTGCTGGAGAGCATTGTCCAAACACTTTTTGAGTTCTGTCAGGTTTGATGCTGTGACCACTGCCCTGGGGAGCCTGTTCCAGTGCCCAACCACCCTCTGCATGAAAAAACCTTTTCCTAATATCTAAGTTAAACCCCCCCTCNACTGCTTTCCAGCATCTCATTCCCCAGTCTGTCCATACATGCAGGATTACCCCATTGAAGGATCAGAATCTGGAACTTTCCCTTGCTGAACTTCACATGGTTGGTTATTGCCCAGCCCTCTGATTTGTTCAGGTCTCTCTGCAGGGCCTCCTTTACACCATGCATTGACTTGAGCCATGCATTGACTTGAGCCATGCATTGACTTGATCAATCTGCCTATATCAATATTATTCCTTGTTATCAGAAGGATCTAGGAAATTACTCCCTGTGCTCCTCATCTTTGTTGTGCTCAGAAATCAATACTGGAGCTTGTTAAGGAAGAAATTTGGCAGAAGGAGTTACATAACTGTGCAGACATCAAGGTTTATGGCAGCAAGGCTGTAGGTATCCTAGATATTACATAGATGGCTCTGGAATTCAATAGGTAGCTACATTGCTAAGAACTTTAGTAGGTACCAGTTATATCATAGTACATCAGCTGTGATTATTCTCCATATTTGAATTGGTAATAAATGATGAGAAAATTTGGTATTTTTAAAGGCAAGTAAGTTTATATGCGGCAACTATAAAAGAATACTACTCTTTAAAGTTTTCCTTTTTAGTAAGGTCTGCCTCTCTTTTTCCCATTGACCAAGGGGAGAAGTATCTCACTGAGGATGCTTAAGCTGCCTGGCTAGACTGGGAAGATGCGTGAATCAAAATGTTTCACAATCAAGTTGCTTGTGGACAACTAGAGTTTAGGGATTCTCATGCCCAAGCTACAGCACGTTTACAACAGTGGCAAGCACAGAGAGCTCAGAAGACTCACAGTTTAGGCATAGGATTGTAAATCTAAATGATTATATAGCTAAAAGCTGCAAAAACCTGTAAAAATCATTGCCTGCTTTGCCACAGTCATAATTTCCACAAAGGATAAAGCTGTGCTTTTGTAATCTTCCATGAAAGGTGAAAACAGTAAGCATACTTTTTGTGGGAGAAGATAAAAACACTCCACTTCCCTTTTCCTATTTTCCATTTCTTTTTCTCTTCACACTTTTAAATCAACACCATCATTCTTCCAAGAAGAAAGATGCATTGTATAGATAGGACAGTAAAGACAGTAAGACCCTCATAATTCATTCATAGTCCTTTCTCTGAGATTTATTGGGTTTCCTATCACAAATAGAGATAAGAATCACATTCAACTTCTCACTCTTTTCATGATACACTACAACATCTATGCTGATAAGAACAGGGATCCTGTAGCTTGACAGAGGACCTCTAATGTATTAAGAAATGTTTTCATTTGACTTTGGCAACCTGTGTGAGCTTTTTCTTCAGGCAAATTATTCTTCAGTCTGTTGTGTTCAGCCGTCAGTCCAGTGCTATTTGTGTTTATTTAAGAAGTGTTTATAATCTCAGTATAACTGGTTTTCCTGGAATTCACCTACTCCCATATTCTACTTCTTGAGAAATATTCCTCACTTACCTGGCCTTTTGAAAAAATCTTGTGTGTAACCTGGACAGTAACTAACTTTCATAGTCTCTGGTTTCAGTTCATTTGTTTATAGTGATTCAGATTCCATGGACTTTGGCAGGCTTGAAAGAAAAAAAGGTCATAGAAAATGCAATGCATTTTAGCATTAGATAGAGATGATTTTCAAACAAGTTACCAGATCCAACCACATTGAACAAATTTAGATCTGATTTTTACCTCTGTTGTAAGAGGATTTACTCCCCAGATTCAACTCAGAATTCTCAGATTGAGAAGTACGGGGTAGAAACTATCCTTTTCCTTGTTTGTCTTCCTCAGCATGAGCTGCACTGTGTTTTTGGTGCGTCAGATCTGGCCTGAAGTCCTCCAACAGAAAAATCTGTCATTCATCTGCAAATCTTGCCTCAAGATTGGATATGGATGACAACATTCCAGTTATTTGCCAAGGAACTGGACACAAACCCAGGGTGTTTCCCCTTTATCACTCATATATGAGAGATAATAGTGGGCTCTTATTAAGACCCCCAAAAATCTTCACCATTCAAGCTGTTGCCTAGTGCAGAACAAATGAAGGATTAGTTCAGTCAAGCTCTAGAAATGCAAATCCACTTCAGACTCAATCACCTTGAACATCAGAGACCTAAATTAAAGAAGATTTGGACAGAGTTTTTTGCTAGGAAGCATCACAAAACCATGGCTGAAAGTGCATGTTATTTCTTTAATATCCTTTCTCATATACTTGTGAGAAACTTCCTGCATAATGATTTTGTGAGTCATATTTAGATAGTACATGGATTTCACCTTAATCACCATGCAGGAGTCACATTTATTTTATATACATCCATACAGAGAGGTTTTTGCACATACAAGTATATACAGACTGCTGATGAGTGATATTTGCTATCTTCCCAACACTTTGTGCCTTAATCAGAAACAAGCAGTATATGTTCAGATTCACATGCTGTAGTGTTTTCCTACTGATCTTATCAGACCTTATATCCCAGAGGAATGGGACAAAACCAGGCAAACCCTTTGTATCTATTTCTTCCTCTTAGTTGGAACCACCCACAAGTTAAGGCTAATACATTTCAGATGATGTCTGCAGCACTTCATAATGCTATTATGAAGAGTGAAGTTCTTATGTGAAAGGAGATATCAAGGGTGGGTAGACAAATTAGTGTAATAAAAGGGTGATTATAATTTACTATATGTATGATATGATATATTACTGCAAAAGGAACCTTTGTTATTACAAAAATCTGAACAACAATGACAAATGTATAGCTCATAGTATATCAAAACAGCTCTGCAATTATATTATATCTTAATGTTTTGAGCATGTTTTAGATTCATGTTACCTATGCAACTGATTCATGGTACTATACATGATGAATATGAATCAGAGTTGAATATCAGTCTCTTAATTTTTCCTGTTTGATTGTATCTTCATTTGACAGATTCAAGCACAATTTAAGCCTGACTGCTGTTCAAATGCCTGCTATCTCCACAGTATTTTGTGCTTTGTAATCCTGCTGGTCTTGCACTGCCTCAGTAGTTCATAAATAGATTACATGACAAAAGAAAGAGATAAGATCCTCAGTGTAAATTAGACTTGATTAATTCAATATGAATGCCATACTTTCATTTAGAAATGTATGCAGAAATGCATGGAGAAAGGAAACATTTCCTCATTATGCTTTTCTAAAAAAATTATTAGTTGTATTTTCAGATAAGCATGCTCATGTCATCTCAGTTTCATTTTTCTCAGGGGTATTATGAACTAGATTTTTCCCATTTATATAGCAATCAGAAACAGATAAACCTTCTTTAGAAAATTTGATTCTCTGTTTATGATGTTGGAATGGGAACCTCACATGCTGGACCTTGTTGAAAGGCACTTCTATGTCTGGTTACCTTTAGACTTCTTTTTTCTGTTTTTATACACAATATAAAATTTAATGGCAGGCTTCTTTGACGTTTATCTGGTGAATTATTTAAGATTTTAAGATTTAAGATTTAAAAGATGAGATTAGCATATGTCCTTTAACTGGATTTTAACAAGCCGATCACATTCGGGGGTTCTGATTAAAACAGAAACTGTAAAAGTTTTTCTCACTATATTCAGAGAAAAAATTTAAAATGTTAGAATAAATGACCAACACTAAGAAAATAAACTTCACAAGGCAGAACAATGTGAAAGCAAACATTTAAAATGAGAAACAAATGTTTCCAGTAAAATAAATGTTGTGGGTTTTAAAAAAAAATAGGCATTCTTAATTATTTTTTTTAGGATGAGAATTTACATCAGTATTTGATTCAATAACTCCTAACCTTAATAAAAGCTGCATGCTACAAAGAATTCCCACCAGAAAGCAGTGATTTTTTTGTATCTGGAACACACAAACACCATATACAGGTCAGTTTTGGCAGAGAGCAGAAAGCATTTAAATCCCAGGGGTAACATTTTTACTTTGAACATGATTAAGCTGTTCACATTTTGTTAATAAATCCATATTAAAAATGTGTGTCTTAAGTAAAGCGTGTCTGTATCAGAAGATTAAAATGTCTCATGGTTTCTAGCACAGCTTTGGGAAGTGGCAACACTTATATTTTCCTGTGTATAACACATAACATCACGCACTTCTTTCCTATGACCAACTAGGCAAAACTCCAGCTGGTCAAATAGGCATAGTTCCTCTTGAGAGCCTATCCTTCAGAGGAAACGTACCTCCTTTGCAAAGGACATCTTACTAAGATATTCTGACCTACATATCAGTGAGAAAAGTCCTGACATTGTTACCTTAAAAGGATATTTTCCTTGCATTTGGAGAGGAAAGAATGAAAAAGAAATATATTGTTACAACTGCATTTTAACTAGGATTTAGTTGCAAAAGACAAAATGAGAACTAAATAGCTACATATATCTGTGCTCAGTGGATATTAACCCAGAAATTCTTTTCTGTTAAAGTTCTTTCTAAAAGTTACCTTATTCCCATTGGACTGAAATCCTGCACTCAGCCCAGGGCCACAGCTTCCCACCACCCTCTGAAGGAAGAAAAGCCTTGAGCCAACACCCAGCTGTGACATTTCCAAGGTGTGAGAGACATATAGGTTTCCAGCTATGATTGAAATAGAAAGAAGGAAACGAAATAGCTTAAACAGGGGCATCTAGTGCTGCTTGAGCTGGCAGGTACAGCACAGTACTTACCCAGGACCTGCACTCTGCACCAACAGCCAGACACTTGGTAGGACATGCTGGAGCATCTCAAATGCAACAAACAGAAGAAAAACCTTGAAAGGTTATTCTCCCCTGCTCACCCTTGCCCTCCTGCCTTGCTGAAGTATAAATACCTTGTGATCTCTTTCCTCCAAAAGGATAATCTCCAACTTCTTTTATCATCATACATGAAGTCACAGTAAATTGAGACATGCCACTAGTGAGAACTGCTGAGGAAAATTACAAGCCTAGTCATGTCAATGTTTGGGTGGTTTTATATGTATTTACATATTTCTGCATAAATCAGCTCTACAAGTTTTCTCACATTTATATCACACCAGTTTAAAACAAGATATTAGATTTCTTCTCATCCATACTAACATACAAAAATGAAAATACTAAATTTTTAGTGCATCTCAATTCCTGGGATGAAATAAGTGCTACATCACTGCTATGTAATAAACAAAAATGTATTTCTTTAAAATACACTGCAGTTAAAAATAAACACACATGCACAGTAGAGCACTGTTTTACACTGTCCTCCCCTAAACTTCTCCTTAGAGACTTAGCAAAAGAAAAGAGACTGAAGTACAATAAATGATACTTCTGCAAATTAGCAAGACAGAGCTTCTCTCAGACAGAACTCATTTGTGCCAGGTTTCCTTCTGAGGGAGGGAGTACCACGCATCTTCTTTGTACCTCATACTACTCAGCAAACCAAATTCTGTTGCCAGTAAGCCTTGTTAGCATTTATATTCCAAAAAAAAAAAAAAGCCCCCAACTCTGTGCTAACAGCTGAGTTGTGCTCATTCTTTTGTGTGGAGTGTCTTTTATTTTTTCCCACCAGAATATATTATTTTGGTCTTATGATAAAATATTCCACAAACATCTATGGATGTGGAGTGGAATGTGGAGTCCATTTCCACAAACATCTATGTACAGCACACAGTTAAACCCACAGGCTGTTATTCCTCATGGGATTAAAGAATATGCTTCATGGTGGTGAATTAGGATTGAAGAGAAGAGCTTTTCTCTTTCCCAGGGCACAAGTCTGATGCAGAAATTCACTGATAATAATTTTAGTGGTTCTTGACAAATTCAAGAGCATAAGGTCAGTTACATCCTGTCCATGTGTGTGTAACTCACTGGTGAACATGTATTACAGGTCTCCATCTGTGCCTACTCTCCACAGGACATGATTATACTAATCCATACCAGAAAGCTTGATTACAAGCTTCAGCAGGTTTTGTACCGAGTGCTGGAGCTCTTGTTGCAGTGCCCTGTAGGACAGCCGGGATGGCAGCTGTCACCATCGGCGTACAGCACAGCTGATCTCCTCACTTCTCATCAAAGACCAGAGACACTGGTTTATGAAGTGTCCTGTGTCCCCCCTGCACAAATCTTTATAGGACAACTTAAAGAAATTCCACCTGTATACACTACATCCACTCCTTTCCGGGCCATTTGAAGGTCCACCATTCTTTTTCACAGTGCCACCCTTTGACCACCACACTGACAGTGTGTCTGCTTACAGGTTTGTTCTTTTAATTTGTTTTCTCAGACCTGAAGTCCCTTTAAAGCATTCCCACTGACTTCAGGGGGCCATGAATTAGGCACTGAAACAGTTACCCAGATATTTTCTTTTGCTGAATAATCTCCAGTGAACCGCCTTTATACTCTCCAGCCATACTCTTTTCCATGATTTAATATTTGGCTACATGTTCATCCAAATTTTTATATCTATAAGTCAATTTAAAATGTTCAAATCAATTAATTTCCCATACAGCTAGGGCCTTATCAGCTTGACATCTCCAGGCAAGTTGTCAGCAATTATTCCTAAACTATAGGAAGCTACTGTATTGCCCCAGTTTGGGCAATATTAAACTCTTTGTCAAGACTTACAGTTTTTCCATTCACATTCCCATATTCACTAGAAGACAAGCATTAAGGCCCTAAAGTGAGTCCAGAGAAGGGCAACAAAGCTGGTGAAGTATCTGGAGCACAAGTTAGCCTGGGGTACCAGCTGAGGGAGCTGGGGGTGTACAGCCTGAAGAAAAGGAGGCTGAGGGGCAATCTCTCTTTCCCTCCAAAACTGCAACAAAGGAGATTGTAGTAAGGTGGAGTTTGGCTTCTTCAGCTAGGTAGCAAGTGACAGAATGAGAGGAAATGCCTCAAATTGCTCCAGGGAAGCAGGGGAGGTTCAGATGAGATTTTTTCATGAAAGGTTTGTCAAGCATTGGAACAGGCTGCCCTGGAAGTATTCAAAAAACATAATGGGACTTGAGGACATGGTTTAATGGTAAACGTGGTGATGATGATGGGTTGATGGTTGGACTAGATGATCTTAAAAGTTTTATCCACCCTTAAATATTCTATGATCTTTTCCAATCTCTCTGCTCTTGCTTTTAGTAGTGTCTCCATAGACTTAAGACAACTAAGGCGTCATGGAGTTGATGCTGTTCCTCGGCATCTGAAATGGGTTAAAGTGCTGGTCATGGAATTTTTTGTGGTGCCAGCCTCCTGCTTCCAAACATGAAAACAAAATATAATATCCTGTTGTTGAGTAAACAATATGTAATTATTTATTATTTATATTTAAATAATAAAATGTAATATCTTTTATTGTGAGGAATTCAAATGATGCATGGCAAGTACAGGTGCAGGGAATCACTGAAGTTAGCCCTTCCTCATAAGATTTCTTGTACAAATTTCAGATTCATTAAGCCTGGCTGCATTTTGAGTGATTTGCCTGTGATAGTTTATACCTCAAAGCTTTTAAAATTCTTTTCACATGCAAGTTAGAAAAGGTAATTCTATATAATATAGTATTTTCCATTTGAAAAGTATCTTTTTCTTTCAGTGAAAAGTACCAGAATAGTCATTCTCATATTTATTGCATCTAATTGTGCTAGAGTGAGTATATGATTCTGAAGTGCTAAGCTAAAGGTTACCACGGAAGAAAAATGTATTTTTTTTTTTCAGTCTTGACAGTGCCTGGATAATTGCTAGAATACTAGCATGTGGATCTACAATAAATTAGAAAGAAAATTTTTCTGTTACAGATAAGAGAAATTGGCATTAAATTACTAATTTGATGCCATGGTTACTTCTAGTTATTCTGATTGTTTAAAATGAACAAACATGTTGATTTTGCCTTAACCTGTTCCTACTCAGCTACCACTATAACTACAGATTTTGCAGGGAGGTGGGAGTTGGAGTTTTGGTGTGGGCTTTTTCTATCTTTAGTTCTTATATCTCGATAATTTTCATGTCTCATAGACTGTCAGCATTACAGAAATTGCAAGAAGAATTGTTTACCAGCCATGCAAATGGTTGAAAATGTATTGGCATAGGGGAAAACCCATACTTAAAAGTCATTTTCAGAGGCTATAAACTAAGGTCAGTGTAATTTATTTCCATTTTCAGAATGTATTTTGCAAACTCCTTTTGAATAAAGAGCTCTTCTGTATAATTCCACTAACATAAAAGTTATAAATGAAGAGGAGAATCAAGTTTACAGACTAAGAACATATTATTAATTTCCAGCATAGAAAATGGTCGACAGTAGGAAATCTCATACTTCTGTAGTACGTACAATGTTTTTTGTTATATTGAACAAGCATCAGTGAAAGATGGTGACTAATAGAACATATACATATCAAGGCACATATCTCAAAAGTATTCAAACCTTAAGAGAAACTGCATGGTTTCTGAGCATTTTGGCTATGGTCCAGTAAAGCTCTTAGCACTTGCTTAATTCTTAGCCCCTGAGAGGTCTCATTGCAAAAATTCTGGCTATGCAGCATTCTGTTTTGTGCTTGTTAGATGTTGTCAAAAGTCAAGATTACTTTTTCAGAAAGGTTTGCTGGCAATTTTCTTTCTGTTAACATGTGATTAGCTGTTTATTCAGATAATGACTTTTATTTCTTTGAGGTTCCTTCTTTACAAACATAACTGACCTAATCTCTTGCTCAAAAATTGATAACATCAGATTTTACAGAAATTAATTAATTCTTCCAAGTTCCCTAATTTGGGAAGGAAAAACTCCTGATAATTCTGATCAGCGAGAGCTACAGTTTGAAACTGTCTTCCACCTTAACTGACCATAGGAAAAGCATATGGGCTTCAAACAATATAATTGTTCATCTGGAGGGTTCTGCAGCGTAGTTGGCCTGTCACTGAACTAATCCTCATCCCATTTACAGCAGCATGACTCCCTGACATCAATGTTAACAGCACCACTGACATTACCAAGGACACTTGTTGAAAACATTAAAAAGACAAAGAGCACAAAAAAAAAGGTTAAAAGTAAATGAGATGTCCACTATTGATTCATGAATAACATTGCTTCTGAAGTATAATGTTTTTCATTTACGATCCATGATTACATACTAAGATAGGGATTCGGTGGGTAGGTCTCATAGTCTCAAGTACTGCTCAGTCCATGTGGTAATACATATTTATTATGAAAGGCATAATAGGATTTGGTGTAATATATTTTGCCACAAATACTTGGTTTGGGCCCATGCATTGACATTAATTTGATTTGGAAATATCTACAGCCACTATTTTTTATTATTTTCTACCTTAGTACTTTTGTCTACAATGAAGGGAAGTGAGAGCAAACACATGTAATGCAATGTCCTACCTGAACCTAATAAAGATGTCTTTTGCTCTCACAGCTCTGCATGAGACAGCCACAGATGGGCAGGAGTACCTCTCAGGAACTTTTTCACTGAACATTTCTGGACATGCTGCATAGGGACAGCAGAGGATGCTGTCTGTCTCTTGAAATGTCCTCTGGAGTTGCTGACATTTGCCCACACATTGCCATGGAGTTTTTTGGGCAGATCTATATTTGCATAGCCAAATTAGGCCTGTAGCAGATATGGTGATGCTGTTACACTCTTGATTTTTTAACAGGGAAAAGTGTCTGTGTGTGTGTGTCTGTGGTACAAATGTTTTAACAAAATACATCTCATTATATTTCAGTGCTATGGCTGTATGTGAAGTAAATAAATGCTGAAGTTAGAAAACTCGGAGACCAGGTTCTGTTCATGTAGGAGAAGGGACTGAAAAAACCTCTTACTCTCCAGGAGATACAGATGGGCTTCTATGAAGTTTCACATATTGTTAGCCTGAGGGACTAAATTTTTATTTTTTCTATTTTGGAAGGAACTTACTTGGAATTATCATTCTGTGTTAAAAGGTATTACAAAAGAGCTGGAAGATTTTATGCATACTCATTTTCCAGTAAAATTATTTTTGAAGCTGACAGAGCACCTCAATGCTGGTTTCAGAGTATCTCGGTGCAAAATGCCATAAATTTTCACATATTTTTCTACTGTGAAATGAGATCTGAAGTATATACAACTTTCTGTTGCCAGAGACTCATTTCTTGCCTGAGATCCTTTGAATGCTGTGGCTTTCTTGTAACACTAAGAACCTCACATTTAGTCAAGGCTTGTTATTCTATACAAGTAGTAAGGTACATCACCATGTAGTTCATATTGTATGTCTACAGATAGGGAGCTATGAATTACAGTACTTCAGATCTCTTTCTGCCCTGGCTTTCTGCCTCAGAATTTTTAGCATAGTATTACACTATACATTATGATCAGTCCACTACCTGCAGCAATTTATTTAACAAAACGCTTTTGTATTTATGCCTGTTTCTACTGTGTATGTTAACTATTAGTATTTCAGTCAGTTATAGAGGTCAGCTATAAGGCTATATAGGTGACTTTGAAGAAATGAAACCGTATTTAGCACAAATTAAATGAATGTAAGGAAAAAGAACAACTATAGATACAAAACAGAACTTCAGTGTGATTGTTCCTCACAAGCACTTTTCACTTCCACTCACACACCTGAACCACGATTCTGGTCCAATAATGACACTGGTTCTAGGATAGAAGTATCCTGAAATGCAGGCTGGAGACATTCCTCTTATTTACAAAACTGTGCTTTCAGAAGAGCAAATACAATTAAATAGTCTGTTCATAACCTTCATAAGTTCACATGTTCAAGTCTATTACAATGTTTTGCTGTACACAGCTGCCTTTGCATGTACAAAGCAGATACATGCTTTCCAATGAAGAAAAAAAAAAATGGAATGCTGGAATTCAGTGCAGGCCATGACTTCTAATCCTGACTAACATTTTGTGAAACACGGCCTGCTATTGAGCCAACAGACTAGATTCACAGTGTCAGATCTGAACTAAACCCATCAGTTATATTTTCTCTATATACAAATAATGTTAGAAGTTTTTTAACATTTTTAAGATTTGTGCAGACAGTGTGAAAATACTGAAATGTTATTGAATGAAGTTTCTGTATAAGTTAAATAGCTATTAACTGTTTTTTGGTTTGGTCTTTTCCCTTAACTGGCATTAGTCAATTCAGAATTTACTTTTTTTTCTATTTCTTGTTGAAATGCTTTTAAACACAATTGAAAAACAAATTCTTGCTTTCAGATAAAAAAAAATTATTTTTGTTGCTTTTAGCTAAAATCAGAACTTTTTTGTAAAAGGTCTTATGTGGTATGTTTAAATTCTTAGCATGGACAGAAAATATCTCAAGTTTGTTATAAACAAGTTATGGAAACACTTAGGTACATACAAATATTTGAAAAGTTGTTTCAGTATTTTCTCTGTTAAAGAATACAGATTAAAAAAAAAAAATGCTTATGCATCAGCCATCTAACATTACAAAACCCAAATTTAATTCATTATCTATGGGATTTAACTAGCTGGTCCCAACAATATATCTCCAATATCTTTGCACAATTGAATTATTAAGCAGTTTTATTAACATATATGAAAATCACTATGCAAAAAAAGAAAATACTTTCACTAAGTAAAGTGCTTTAAATCCGTTAGTCAACAATGATCAATAAAGTACATAATTTTTTGCAAATATCCATTTCTTTGTTCAAAAAGGCCAATAGCATATTAAGAACATAAATCTCGGTAACACTGCAATATGAATACTTAATAGAAAATGTTAAAATAAATATTAGCTATCAGTGAAAGTCCATGCTTGCTATGTTGCATATGATCACTATCTTTTTTTTCATGTTTGCTTTTCTGGTACCTGAAAGAAATCAATAATTTCCAATAAAATTTGAAACAAGTTTATCCATCACTCATTTTTAATTTGCTGCCTGGTACAATGTTATCACAAAGCATACTTTTGTAAACAAGAATCTTCCTTGTAAATGCAGCATCTAGAGCAGCTAAATGCCTTGATTTTTAGAATAATGGATTTACTCAAAGACTGTAGAGTTCAAATAAAATGGATTTTAATTCTAACAAATGCAGAGCCCTAAGATAAAGAAACAAAATACACCTTTCCATTCTAATGCAAACCTCTCAGGCACTCAGCCAGATTGCAAAGGATAATCAAAGAAAGGCATGAGGATAATGATCTGACAGTAGACAATTCCTTCCCACAGATAATACCCCAGAGAATGGGAAGACAATGAAAATCTGTTGGATTCTGTGAGAAAGTACACTATCACCTGGATTAAAAAATCAAATCAAATCAAACCATATCTCTTTTATCTCTCAAAAACATATCTACCTTGAGGATCACCCAAGTCAGGGTAGTGCTTGTAGTCCCCAACACATCAGCTGTTGACTTCACAAGTCATATCAAGTGCTGAGACTTTCAGCTGATGTTGCTCTCTACACTGCTATTGATGCTTAAGCATTTAAAAAGTAACTCAGGTTTGTCTTCAAGCTGTGACCAGATATCTCAGCTGCAGCAGGGGCAGAGAGGCAGCTAAAGAATGGAACATCTGTGAAAATTAAGTGTGGAAGCAGCCGTTTCTAATCAATCTCAGGGCATGGCTGCTCTGTCAGACTGTAGCGTGATGGAGAGATACTGAAATCAACAAAGCTTCTGGAATGAGAACAGTAACATCATGTGTGAGTATCTACATGGGTGCAATCTGCCTAGTAATGTAGCATTTAATTCCTGCTTTTAATATAATCTTAACTGTATTTTTCTGTGGTGAATAAATCAGGAAGAAATACTCTGGTGAGGAGAGTCTTAATAGCTGCAACAAGTCCATGACTGAGAAGAAAAATACTCTTGGGAAAAGAAGAATCTCAATGTGGAAGAATTTGGGCCAAATAGAGCTGGGTCCTGGTGCCATGAAAAAAACCTCTGGGCTCTTTACAGTGGAAAAACACAAAAAATGCTTTGCAAAATTGGTGTTTTGGGGAAGTGAGATGAAAAATAAATGAATGGGAAGGAGAAAATGGAATAACTTTTCATCAACTACAATAGTCTTTATTCCTTCGTCCCCCTTGTTGTTTCTGATTGTGTCACTCCTGTCCCCAGAGCAGTAACTTGATGACCCCAATAATGTAGTGACAGCTTCCTCTGGAGTCTGCATCTGACTCCCTCCAGCAAAACTTTCCATTGGAGGGCTGCCCTTTTGGTATTCCATACCATTTTTGCTATTTACAGTTGTACAGTTCAAAATGTTTCTCAAAGGATATTCATGAATTTGAATGATTTTATTACACACTTAGTGTAGTCTGGGGGTTTATTATTTCTGAAGTGCTCTTCCTCTGATATTCAGGTAGTTCAATCATATTACCAGTGAAGTCTGGACTTTTTTGAAGCCCTGATAATCAGTGTGGGCAGCCTGGAACATGCTTGTAATAGTTTCTGAGCTGCTGATTAATACTACCAATTTGCAGTCTCCTGAATCAGTGTATATTCTGGGCAGACTGGAAATAGAAAGTATTTCCCAAGCAATACCACCATACATGCAGCAAATATTTTCATTTTGAATAGTCAAGAAAAGAGCTTGATGGCTGGCATATCAAAGACTTCATATTTGTAACTCTGAATGAGTAAATTACTACATTAATTTATTTTTAAAAACATGTAGCAATTTCTTTATTTTGTCCTGAAAGTATTCATGCATTCCAAAGAAGCCCTAATACCTTGCTCAACTTCATGAGAAGAAAATACAAAATTTCTCTGACCAGATAGTCCTATGAGAAACCAAGTGATTCAAAAGTGCCAGAAGGTGGTTCAAGACATTTAAAAGTAAGAAGATAATTTTACAAGACTTACATACTTCATGTCCAAACACATTTGCAAAGATCAATTGACGAGACAATTCTGTCCTCTAAACCACAGAATCTTATTCAAATCAGTGTTATGACTGCTATTATTTTACTCAGTTAAGAAAGTACAGAAAGGAAGTATTTTTTTGAAAACTGGGCTAAGTTTGGGATCGTTGTGGATTTTGCACCATGTGTAGATAGAGGCTGATGAGAAAATGACTGAAGTAGCACTCTGAGCATTTCTCTGATTTGCTCTTCAACATGTTTTCTAAATCACTGGAAGCATGCTGGGACTGTTAACAAATACTTTTTCTGAATGAATAAATTCTACTATGGTCTAGCAATCCTTGAATGTTGTATCTTCAGGGAATTAAGTCACCTTTTGCCATTATTTTAGAATCTTCAGTCAAGCTGAACTTAATGACCTGGCCAGTTATTTCTATGCCCCAGAGAGAAAAGACTAGCAGCCTACAGAGTATTTATAGAAAAGATTTCAATGTACCTAGACATGATATATTTTTGTCTACCTTGTTCTCATGCAGACACTTCTGTAATTCATATCTTTTATCAACTGATAAACTGGAGTATGGCACATGGGTCCCAAACCTTATATGAAGCCACCTGTGAAATGACAGGGGCAGAGAGCACTGGGCTCAGTAAAGTACACAGCAACAGGACCTTCTCCTATCTGCCACAGAGGAACCCTACACAGAATTGCCTTCAAAACTCTCAGATATTCAGCCATGACCAGAGTCAGGGCCTCCTTCATTTTCCCAAGGACAGCCTGAGAACTGCCCAAATGGTGAGCAGCACAGCTACAGCTCTCACAGAGCCCTTTGGCTTTTCAGTCATAATTCCTTCTTTCTCTCGAAGTCTCTGTGACACTGCTGGAGAGGCCTCAAGATAAGAACTGCCAGGAGATTCAAATCTCCCATCTATAAGCCATAGGGAGAGCCCAGAATTCCCTTGCCAGGCATCGTGCTTCAGCTGGCTGCTCCACTTACATGAATGCTTTTGTCACCATCAGACCACTTGGAAAACTACCTAGTGGGGCTGTGCTTGCTCATCCAACCAATTCCTGCCCTTCCTCCCTTGCCACAGTGAAAACAGGCTGCTTCAGACAGCAGGATTATTTCCAAGTTACTAGTGCTAGAAGAACAACCTTCCCCAAAAAACCCAAACCCCAGCACAATCCAGAAGGAAAAGTCTGTAAAGCTTACATGAGCTTCCTATTTTTTGTCTACTTAATGGAAACCATTCCTCAGACTGCTCTCTTCCCCTGACATTGAGCATACACTCCTGATCTAGGCTGAAGTTTCAGCAAGCTGTGAGAGAAGCAAGATAATTCTTGCAAGCTGGATCAGCCACTGTTCATATTTTGTTCCTTCACAGAAGAAACACAAGTCAGTGTATCCTATGTTGCCCCAGGTAGGCACAGTTTTAGGACAGACATGAGCAACCTTATGGGGAACACCCCAGTGTCTTCTTATAGGAATGCCTTGCTTCCTTCATGCTCCTGTTACATCCTTGATCTCTACTGTGAACATGTTCACTCATAGACACTGCAGTGTTCATTAAAACATTTAGCAATGATCACAAAGAGAATGTTCAGAGATGCTTTGAAATGATGTCAACAGGTATGGAGACTCAGGATGGGATGACTCAGGAACTTGAGACTGGAAAAGAAGGTTGAAAGGGGGAAGAAGCCCAGGCCCAGTGTTTCTTGAAGATTGTTTGCTAGACTGCTGGACATACATGCTAAATAAATTTGAAAATTAAGCTGAACAGTTGCAGAAGCTTCCTCTGCTGGAAATTGTATCAGAAACAAAACCACACAGCATTATAAATGTGACCATACTTCTTCCTGTATCCTGGATTGTACAATAGATAGTATTATCTGCAATACCTGACACTTTTTGAATGACTGAAAGGTGTTACAATCTTAGGGAAGTTTAAGTGATAAGCTTTGTTGTCCTTTTCTACATCTGAACCAATCTCAAACTATGATGATTTGCCCATTATTAATTAAATGAGTTTGTAATGCAGCACAAACACTTAAATTTATGCTAGTCAGTGATGGACAATACTATCAATAGGGATAATGTTGTTTAGCAGCCAAATGCAATTCGATTCTGACAGGTAGTCAGTTATAATGTCAATTATAACTGTTTCAAAATGTCAAGCATAAGTAAAGAAAACCCAAGCAGAACAGTTATCATTCTTGAAAACTGCATGGCATTTTTAAGTAGAGCTATTGCCTTTTTAAATTTGAACAGCATTAAAGTACAGAACAGCTGCTCAGTCACAAAGTGTGCTGGGTTTTGAACATTCTTGATGATTTTAAACTGTGGAGATGTTTATCTGTCTTGCTGAAACAAATCACAAAAAGTATTCTTCCAGTTAGTTGCTAAGTGCCATATTTTGGAAGCACAATCTGAAAGTGAACTCACAAGACATAATCAACATCTGTATTTTTCCTTTACCTGAACAGAAAAAAAAAATCCTTTCCGTATTGCAATTAAAATAATCAATGTTATATAGCAGTAGTGGATCCTTCCTGTACTTTTTCTTTTCTCCTCTGCAAGCTATTACAATACTCAGAAGCTACTGAAAGAAAATACTAATTCACTTTAAATGAAACTATGAGTTACGAAAGAGATGTGAAGGTAACCTGCTCCCCATTTGCAAGCACTTTGACACAAAGCAAACAAACAACACCTGGTGGATAATTCCAAGTCAAACCCAAAGGTACAAAATAAGCTGAAAATAGCTTTTGCCAATTCTATGCTTTACTTTGCAGAGCACTGCTGCTTCCTGTAGCCAGATCACAAAAGTGGGTGAGAGTATTAAGTAATGCAATGTGTCCTTGGCTTCTTGTAAGATGTCAGCTGAAAGTTGTAGAGAAGGTGTGAAGAAATGAACAATTTTCTTACTATTAGCATTAATGTTCTGCTTCTATGGAGTACATAATCATAATAGCGCATTTTAACACAAGAAAGATTTTCTGATGAGCTCTAGGGCTTTAAAGACAGGTAGCTAAATTGGGACTTGCACTGAAGTTCAGTATCTTAGTCAAGAATCATAGTCTAAAAGTTCTATCTTTACATATCTTTCTTTCCACTGTTTTAAAGTTCCCAAGCAATCAATTTTTTTTAGAGTCAAGAAGCTCAATATGTTTCTTATACCCCAACTGCTCTGGTTCTGAACCTGATCCCTCATCCAGCTGATTCTTTTGTGAGAATCATTACAACAGGTGACATGTTTAAACTACTTTTTTACTGCTTTTAGTCTGAGCCAACAGCTCTTACATGCTGTTAGATTCAGCAGTTATACAGGTGTGGAAATTTCAGGTCATGTATACTTTTGTTGTCTTTAAGGATTAAATATCTGTTCGACACTTCCCTGAGGAAAAAAGTATTCATCATGAAATTATCCATTCTAAACATGAAGTTCTTGTATGGGTTTCTTTAAAGTTTGTGTCCAGTGCAGAAAGGAATTCAAAATTTGTGGGCTGAGAGGAAAGGATGAGAATACTCTACATAGCCTTTTCCTAATAGTATGTGACTAGAATGGAAGTTAGGAATTTTACTGCTGGGCTAGTTATGGAGTTCCCTCACTTTCAGGATATTTCTCCACCTACTGGGTTGCCTGTAAGGAGATCTGCTACTTCTTGCATTGTTTCTGATGCAGTGAATTTGTCAAAGTTTTGTCAGAATTTGAGAGCTCCAGCATGGAGTTATTATGCACTTGCATTTATCTATAGATGTGCATAAGGCAATATGTTCAAGGACATCACAGAGGTTAGTCCTAGTGCTTCAAGAATAAAGGAAAATAAATTGCAATGAGGGTCAGTCAGAGCAATCTGCTCTAGAAAGTAAGCAAAATAATGATTGTGCCATCCCAAGGATAGTAACTTATATATTTCAGTTGTGTTGCTTTGCAGCAACATCAAGTATTGTAACAGAAACAGAACATAAATTAATTTATGCACAGTTTTTAAGCTGTGGTGTGATGGAAGTTGTGTGAACTTGGGATGAACCAGTAGAGATAGGAAAGCTAGAGCAGGGATGCTTTAAGGGTCAGTAAATCCCTCTTACTCATCTACATGGCTCGCCTGTAGTCCATTCGGGCCCTTTTTGGGGGACACCTTGCTTGGTTCTATCATACCTGTGCAGTGGAAGAGAAAGCATAAGTAGATACAGGGTTAAAGAACAAAATTATTTCTGTACAATCCTGAGAACACAATCTAAATCACACAGAGAAGGGGACTTCAGACACACCCAACTCCTCAGCATTTCTTCATTGCTTAAGAGCAGGTTGCCCTTCTGCCTTCTTGGTATTTCAGATCTTTTTTCTCAACTGATGAGCTCTTGAAATGCACACCAAAAAGAACCTTACACTAGGTTCTGTTATTTCCCTGTGGCCCAGATAGCCTTTCCAAATGTCTTTTACTTTATATGCTGTAGTATTCTAAAGAAAAACAGCTTTATCGTGTGCAGGAGTTTTTTTGTCCAGGTTCCTATTAAGTAACTAAGATATTGAATAGTAAATATTCCAGTGCTCTCAGTGCCCTACACTTATTGACAGAACAACTTATTTCCACCACTGCACAATAACCCTACTCCTAAAATATCTGGGAAGCCAGGAAAAGAAAATTAACAGATTAAAATATATTAGGACTAAGTAAAGTAGATAATAACTACCTAAAGAGAAAAAGCACTTCTGTGCTGTCTTCTAAAAAAGGAAAGAAAGAATAGATATAGAAATAGACTACCCTTACAAAGAACAGAAAACTCCTTGCTAGACTTTTTTACTGATTGTCTTCTTGGCCTTTTATGTAAAGAAAGCAATAGCATAATATAGAAACTTTGAAGGTCTCTACAGGTCATTTTGCACACTGTTTTTTAGAAAATTTTAAATCTACACAGAAGTGTAATAAGTTTATCCTGTCATCTAGCCAGAAGAAATAAGTACAAATTCCCATTATTTTTTCCAAGCAGAATAGGAAATCTAATTAAGAATACCAGGGAAAATTACCTTAATACTGCCTACCACAGTGTAGTACTTTTTTTCTGGACAGCTGTTATTGTTTTCTCTGTGCTATTACAATACCTCTGATTATCCACCTAGGAGAGCACAAATGAATTCATATATTAAAAAAGTACACATTTTTTTAAAAATACAGCATTTCTGAAGATGTATGTTTGGCACCTGATGACCAATTTGATCTCAGCATGAACATGGAGTGTGATACAATGTTTCCAGACATGTCCTATTGGTAGATTAAATCAAGATTTAATACTTTGGGGACTTTTATTTGTTGAAGGTGGTAAGGAGCTGAATTTAGGATGTTTCATCATTCTGTTGATCTCTGACCCAATAATCTATCCAGGTGAACATTTGCATAACATGGCTGCAGAGTTATCTAGCTGTCCTTGCATCAAGCTTAGCTACTTCTTTTAGACAAATTCAGTCCAGAAGCTTTTTCTTGGTATGAGTCTTTGGTTCTGGGTTTAGTCCTCTTGTGTAAAATAAGCTCACTGATATTATCTTGGCTTTTAGTGGATGCTTAACAGGACTGCAAATCTTTGCTTTGTAGCATAGATTGGCAGCCTGATTAAGAGAAGCCCAGAGCAAGAACAGCAGGAGTGTTGGAAGGTCAGGATTTGTACTGGCTGGCTGTGCTGGAGAGCTTGTACAGCACATTTGCATAATTTGCTGTGGAAATTACTCAGTTTTCACAAATATTTTGAAAAGAAAAGGGATGTCTGGATATTAGTGGATTTACAAGAAATATTCACTAATCTCATGCTTTGAGATTTAGGTTTGCAGAATACTGGTTCAATAAAGGGATTTTACTCATTAAACCCAGGAAACAGACTTTGAATAGAAATGCAAGAGCTTTTTGTTCTGGCTGTGTAAAATCAGGGTGAATGGAACATGCTTCCAACTTGAAATAATGTTGTATGTAGTAATACTAATAAAATAATAAAAATAACAATATAATAATGAAATCAGGACTTCTTTTCAATAATTTTATTAAAAGATCAATACCAAGGAAAATTTAGAATGAATGAAAAGAGACAGTGAAAAAGTTAGCTTACAGCTTTTAGCTTATACAGAGACTGCTTCTGGAAACTAAGGCAGACATTTTAAAGCTATCATGGTGCCTTATTCAGTACACTCTTCAGGATCTAACCTGGGGAAAACTGATATAGAGGATTGAGAAGAACTGGGAAGGAAAAAATGAAATCCAGGCATGCTGGATCCATCCATGTGTTGCTATGAGATGCTATGAAGAGCAAAATACGAATTAACTCAAAAAAGTGGTAAAGAAAAAGTAATAAAATTTTAAATTCCATGGTCTGGATAAAACTCCAGACCTTAACTGAGTGATTAGCTGAAGGTCTAGCATCAGTCATGGGGAATTTTTTTATTTCCCATTCTGTACAATTTTTCCCTGTTCATTTGTTCCAGGTCACTATAAGAGAAAGGATACTAGGCTATATGGGTTTTTCATGTGACCGAATATGACAGTTCTTATGTTTTTTGTTACTCTTTGCCTTCATATCAGGGAGCTTCCCAGTTAAGCTAGTTTTGATTTCTTGTTTGTGACTGCAGATACCTTTCAAATCACAGGTACCCCAATATATTCATATATTCAAGGCAATTTACTCTGCTTATTTTGAGGCGGTGGGAAAACCATATTTTCCCCAGATCACCGAATGAATAGCAGAGTATTAACTCAAGGAGGATTTGCAAATCATTTTGATATATTTTGCCATTATGAATCACCAGCTATGGATTATAACCTACAAGATAAGCATCTAAAGGTTTCTAAGTATCAAAATGATACCATCAAGTAAGCCCTAATAGGGTTCTGTGGTAATGAATTAATCTGCGCAGCTCTTTGGCAAATGGAACATGTACTCAGTTTGTTCTGCAGCAGAACTTGGAAAGGATGGCAGAGCCAATATGTTGTTAGTGGGATAGAAGATGAAATACAGTGAAGATTATGGGCATCATTTCAGTCTTTGTGGCAATTTGTGACTTAAAATTTCCTCTACAATTATATAACCTCTCCTGTGTACTGCAGCAGGCTCAGCCTTTCTGTTCTTTCTCCCTGGTTAGAGTTTCTCCATATGTATTTACAAATGAAATTTGGAATTTCAACCCTATGTTTAGGAGAAAAGGTGAGTTGTTATTCTGACTACCTCATATACAGATATTTGCTTGGAAAAGCTTTTTAGACCATTTACTTTTCAAATCTAGTTTTTATTTATCACAGAGCAATCACAGAAAGCATTAATTATGAGGTAATAAAAACAACATGTAGAGCAACACACAAAAGAGAAGCTGGTGCCACACCAAAAGACACTGTATGAGAAACATTTCCCTAAATGCAGATCTTTCCTCAGACTCAGCAGCAGTGAGCATTTCACATGTGCCCATTTACAGAGGATTATGTGATTGTTTCTGTGAAGCTGACCTTCACAAAAAGTTTTTTCCGAGGCTGGAATTTTTTACCTTTTTCTACAGCCTTGAAAGTAGCTTGCCCAGATGATCCTAGCAGTCATATTTCACCTAATCAGTCCCCTAGCAGCCATGGCAATTAATGGTATATTGGTCTGCCCTGGTTTTGCCTGAGAAATAGAGTTCTCTAATTTTCCGAGGACTGAAAATAGGTTTTTTCTACCCAAAATCTGATTTTGAATAGAGGTAAGTAAGGGAAATATAACACTCTGTGAAATACAGGAAGTAAACTTCCTGGCCCTCAACCCTTTTGCTCAGTGTTTTGGAGAAAACACTGAGCAGAGCAAAGTTTTTTGTTTGTTTATTCTCAGAAACAGACACTTTACACAAGAAAAAGTAAAAGTTGCTATTTTGGGATAGGTAAAAAAGAAATAGAGCTATGGGGCACCTGAAGTGTTGGCAGATTAAATCCTTCTGTTTATTGTGCAGATGGAGGAGAATACTTTTTACTACTTGACCTTTTTGGATTCCAAATTTAAGAGTTTGTTAAATAGTCATCATAAGGAGAAAGTGCCTCTGAGAGCACATGGTGAAAAACACTGGTGAGACACAAGATATTTATTTAATCATCACAGCTTATATTGGATATCAGGGCTGGAAACCATAGCTTGAGGAAATGCCAAAAGGAGAGAAATATATTTATTTTAAATATTTATATATGCCAGGGGTTCACTGCAGGCATGAGATTCTTCTGTAGGAGTGGAACGGGAAATTGTACATTATGTATTCCAGCCCTGTCACTCTGAAGAACTGTAACCCCCTATTAGATCTCTGGCTTAAGACTATAGAAAAAATGCAGACAAGGCCTTGTTTGAAGACAACTGCATGTCATGTTGCATAATGCCACAGGAAGGCTGACTATCAGATGCTGTTGTATAAGTTCTGACTACTGGGCATATAAAAAATACAGCAAGAAAATACAAAATTGTTTAATCTGAGGAATTTTCGTGCTTTCATGTGATTTGGAAGTGCATGTACTTTTTTATGCTGATGGTTTCTCTAGGTGTTGTTACAGTTTGAAGCAAAAATAAACTACTTTTTTTGAGAATACAGATTCATTTTCAAATAAAAATGCATCTTATTTTGAGAAAAAAAGAACTCTTTTGGGGGGAAAAATTACTGAAAAATTTTCAATTTTCCTAATTCTGTAGTAATAAAACTGTAATAAAACTCAGAAAATTTGCAAATCATAGAATCTCACATAGTCCATTTTGCAAGACAAGCTTCATAAAGAAAACACTCTACGGCTTTACTCATTACATTAGATAAAAGAGATCTGAAAAACAGACCTGAAGTGGACCACGTCTTGTACACTCTGCAAGAAATAAATTATGCCTGGTGGTTCATTTTATACACTAAAAAATCCAACAATGTCAGTAATTATCCACTGATTCTTTATAAAGGTCCTCATTCAAAATGCTGCACATCTGAGGATTGTGTGCATACTTATGATCAGAATGGGATTTATATTTGCCACTGCTACTATTCTGTCCCCAGTTATCTGAAAATCATTCTATTCCACTAAAATGAGTATTTCCTTTCTCATGTTAGTACAAGGGTTTGCGTCTCACTGGCTTATTCTTCAGTGGCTTTTCTGCATGTACCACATAAGGGACCATAGGTCTCACACAGTGCAGTTAACGTTTTTAAATGCTGTATCTGAGTACTCATGTTTGGTTCTCATGGGTTTAATTGTATGCATGGTGAGTTTTTTACTTTCTTTACGGAAACTGAAGAGATGAAGCAAGAGATTTTATATTACTTATGGAATGCTTTTTGCATCTTTTAAACAATGGTGATATGCATTACTGGAAGAGTTGTCATTTCCAGTTGTAATCGATTTGCATGGCTGCCATGGTGTAACATGTAAAATCACAACAGCAGGGAAATATGGGAACAGGCAAGCCACTTCTGTGCTTAATCTGGGATTGTTTGTTCGTCATATTTTAAAGTTTAAGTTGCACTTGTCAGTTGGGATCATGGACTGTCTGATCCATTAACTACCCCCAAGATTTTCACTTTCTAGAAGCTCTTGGCATTGTTGCAGTATGGTGAATTTACTGGAGGACATTCTTGCCCTTCAGGGTTATGAAGACTGCAGGAAATCCTCCCTTGGTTATTCTTGTTGATGGTTAAAGAAAGAGTTTCCGTGTACTTTAAATACCTTAAAAGAGAAGTGGGTGTGGATCACTGGCAATGTTGCTGTTGCTGACATGTCAGTCACCACAAAGTTTCTTGCCTGTAGGGACCCAGACAGCTCCAGTGGCTGCTCCGGCCCGTGCAATCAGATGGCTGGATGATTCTGAGATGGAGGATAGTACAGAGATGGAGTTATAAAAAGAACTGACTTATAAGACTTGTTGGTATGATCTGTGTTCCCCCTAAAGGAGAAATGGTTCGCTCCTGGGAGGATTTTTAATGCTATTCCACGCCTTTAGGGGAGGGTTAAGGCTGTCTATCAAGACGAGCTTCTAGAAGGTTCTCCCCTAGGCGTCGAATGATTGGTTTCTGTTTGATTGACTTGTTCTCCCCTCCTCTCAATTGTTATATGATTGGTTCCCGATGTAGTAATGTTCAAATGTATTGGTTCCCCTGGTTAGTTCCTCCCTAACCCTGCTTGAGTATAAAGGATGTTGTGTGCCTTCGGCAAGCGAGAGATCCCCCCCCACCTGTTCCGGGAATAAACCTTGTTGCTTACCCTCCTCGGTCTCCCTCTCTCTCTCGTCGCTCCGCTCTCCCTCAGAGGCCACGAACTGCCTGCTTGTGCTCGGCACCACTGACGGTGTCGACACCCAGCTGAAGGGTGCTTCCCTGGGACTCAGTGGACTCGAGGAGCGAGGTCCTCTGATAGGATCCGTTCCTCAGACACGGAACCTGTTTCGCCCCTGACAGCGGTCACAGGGTCCGAACCCTGGAAGCTGCGTCCACCCTCTGCCTGGAGGCTTTACACCTTTGGATTATAAACTGTGCGTGTCTAGGGGACGCGGCACTTGCCTTGTTCCAAATGTCATCCTATTTCCCACACATTCTTAAATACCCAAACTGATCCTGCACTTTTCAATACTGAGTCAGACTGACACAGTTTTTCCTGAATATGCAGTTCTAGTCCATCTGACTCCCTGCTACATTGAATATCATTTTGGCACCCCAGCAAGTGACAGTAATATCAATCTACTTCATATCACTAGCTGGTTCCACTTTAGGGGATGCATGGCTAACAATAATGTTGGCAACAGCAAGCTGTCCATAAAAGGCAGATTAAAGAAGATGTGAACTATTTATATACCTCTTCTGTAGTTATATGGTTTCTTACCAGTGGTGTGAAATCTTACCAGAATTCTTATTAGTTCTTCCTAGCTGGAACTCAGACACTCCCAGTAATTTGGCAGAAAAATGTGGAGGAAAAGAAGAGAGATGAGTTTTGCATAACATTCAGTTTCCCTAATTTTATTTAAATATAAAAATTCACTGAAGGAACAATAGAAGGAACAAATGAAATAGAGTGATCCAATCAATGCTGGAATGTTTATGACTTGTTTATGACTAGCTAATGTTTTAGACAGGTTCCACATCCTCTGGCAATGGACTTATTGGAGACAACACATTGACAGCACAATTTCAGTCAAGCACGCTTTCACTGCCAGGTAACAGTGACTTTCATTCCCCTCAAATCTCCATGTGTTTGAGTTTCTGCCCCACAGCTGCAAACTCTGGGTGCACCACCATAACTGGCTTTTTGGTGATGGTTCAACAGGGTGAGTTTAAGCCAATTTAGGATAACCAGTTGTTCCCTTCTCTGTAACCTAATCTTTATGAATTGTATGATACAATCCAATAACCTCAGCTTTACCCATGTAGGAAACACAAATTTGATGTCTCCCAAAGTACTGCACCAAGGCACAGAATGAGGCAGGGAAAACGGTTTAATTGGAGATTTTTTGGGCACTTGGAGACATCTGGTTCTTCCATTGCCAACCTCCTCGCATCACAGCTGGAACCGGAGCACCCATCTCTGGGAGGGCCACAGGGAGGAGACCAGAAGGCAGTTGGATTTGGCTGAGAGGTGACCAAGGGAGGAGGCATCATTCCTGTTTTCCTAGCAATATGTGACTGTCCTTCCAAAACATTACAGACAATAGATGGAAATGGAAAGAAAACCCAAGAGCTCTGCATTTCTATTTCGCTAATGAATGCTTTGCTTTTGTCTTGCTCTCTACTCATAAACAGAAAATAATTCAAGGCATCAACAAATTTTTTATGTAGTAACGTAGCATGCCTTTTTCTCATCTGAGTATAATAGTTTTAATGTAAAGGGGATGATGTCCTTACTGGAAGAAAAGTAAAAATCCAGAAACAAAGAGGTGAAATACAAAATATCCTTCAGAACAGGAGTCAAGGAAGGAGGAGAAAAAAAAACTAAATTAGAAATTTTTGTTCGCTGTGAAAGGAAGAAACAAACATTATATTTGAGAATATATTATTTTGTTTATTTCAATATTTTTTAAAAAATCAGCAATTACTTTGAATGTTTAAAAAAATAGCTACAAAATATTAAAAATAAAAACAAATTTTAAATTTCTGTTGACTCATTGAACAAGCAGTTTTATTGTGCTCAGGACAAGCATTATTGCAATGCTAAAATCCCTGCATTTTACAAACTCATCCACTGCAGAAGTCCCCACAAAAAAGTTAAAGATGAACTATGAAGCACATTATTGCTTGTGCTCATAGGAATAAATCAAACTCGTTGCTGGTTTTGGTCTTCAAGATACCTGTGTTTGTTAAACTATGCTCTAGTGGTGTTTCTATTCTAGGGTTATGAAGTATGAGCTTGTCAATACTTATAAACAGGAAAACCCACATTAGTACTGCTAATCTTCATGAATTTTACTCTGTTATGTTAAACATGGTCTTCTTAGACTTACCAACAAGATTGAAAGGAAGCAGCATTTAGTGATCCAGACAGATTGCTTTATGAATATTGCATTTGGCAATATATTTTTTCATCCTTGGATTGTACTGATAATTAAAAAAAAAAGTCCTCACAACCTTAATGTGGTCAAGCCTTCAAATTTCAAATCACACGTGGGTATTGATTTCAAGTTTCAGACTATTCTGTGTTTTGATACTAATTTAGGAACTATTACACTTGAAAAACAACAAATTGGTTAGAAGTACCCCTGGAGTCCCAGTCTGCTTATTTAACTAGGCACTCATGCATTCCTGCCAAAACTGGTTTTCATGAAAGCCAATTTATTTGTTCATTATGTGATATTTGAAACCATTCAAGCAATTGTGAGATGGGATTAAAGCCTCTGCTGAAATTTTTCACTGATTGGAATATTTTGGCCATTTTTGAAGGCAACGTGGGGTATGGTGATAAGGTGTGAAAATGTACTGAAATATTAAAACCACATTATTGATAACTCTGGAATTTACTTGTGTTGGCACATTATAGGGATATTTTTTCAGCAGGAATAGCTCTGACTTATTTAGAGCTTGTGAATCTGGAAGACTGAAATTTAAGCCATTTTCAAAAGAAAATTATCTGATAACATTAGCTCTGTTCCCTTGCCAAACAACATTCCATTAACCAGCTGAAATGGGACTTAATAACAATCACGTAAACCAATTAGTCTCAATTTATAACTCCATTAGTAGTGTTATTCATCACCACATGGCTTTATGGACCTGTAGTTCCTTCTAAAACTAGGCAGATTAAATAACAAATATGGCCTGGGGTGCTAAACAAAAATGTAGATGCAGATTGCCTAAGAAAGATTTATGCCTCTGAAAAGAGATAATTCTGAAATCTCATACTTCTTACACATTCAAGAGACATTCTAGACTCGAAAACCAAAATATATGTGTCTAAAAGTATAGACAATAGCTGGATTAAGAGTTTCATAATGTATAAAATCAGAGGGTTATCCAGATCATCTGAATTTTGTCTAAATCACGGGCCATTCACTCAGTTACCAATATCCTGATCCTAACAACAGTAGTAAGAAGAAAACTCACATCTTCAGCAGAATAATTTTTGTTGTGTTCACAGAGGCTGTTGCTACCATCAGGCCTGGCAACTGATGAATCTTATTCTGGGATTTCTAATTAATGAATCATGGTTCTTTTCATGCTAGGAGATACAATAAAGCACTTCACAGATACCTGCCAAATTAGGTTGAGAACCTGTCCCTGTCTTAATCTAGTGATTAGTTTGATTCCGATTCATTTAGATTCTACTAGAAAACCTGTAAACAAATTGCCAAAATACTTTTGCCTGAGAATATTTTAAAAACAAATGTTGTGTATACTGTATCAGTTTCAGTGTTTTAGAGAAGATGCAAAGGACTACAAAACTATTTACTTTGCTTTTGGAATAGTTAATTGTATTCAGAAAAGCATTCAAAATTTCAAATATTTTTCTGTTTAATTTACTAACATGAGATTTTTTTCATTGGAAACATACATGTAGAGGTCTGTTTGGAAAATGCTTTGAAATTTTGATGAGTTTTATTAATCTGACACCTTTTTCTTCTAAAGCCATTAGATTTTCACAAAACTGAGCTCACTGTTCATATAATAGTGACATATTACTAAAGAGTTTTGAATACAGATTTTGATGTAGGCTTAGACCATTCCTTCAAAATGTTTCTTTATTTAAAAACTTTTTTTCCTGCGTTTTAAAGGCATTAATGACTGTAAATTATAATTTAATCATGGTAATCTACTCTACCCAAATATTGTTGATGATAATTGTGGGATAAATAGAAGATTTCTACATGTTATTGCATGTGAAGTCACATACATGATGTTCTGAGGTGATGGATTTGTGTGGAATAAATGAAAGATGTGGAAATCTTTTACTATTTTCCAATGGAAATGTAGATATACATTTTAGAGATTTTTGAGATATCAGGATTAGACCTAATTCCCCCAATAAATATTATGCATGCAAACAAACAGCCTCAGATGAAGAAAAGGGAAAATAAGAACTAGAACAGTGGATACTGATGGTCTGAAAAAAGGAAAGGTGAAGATTTTTATCATTAATACAAAGTACTATGTATTAGAGTGACATAAGTTAAAAAAAAAAACCTTAAAGCTTGTGAACTTTCTTTAAACTTGACATAAGCAGGCTCTAAGAGAATTTTACCTTTGCTGTTACAAAGTAGTAAACATTTGTTTTACTTATTCCCACCAGATTCCAAAAGCTCTTGTGGTAATTGTCTTCTTTGGTTTTTTTTTCCAAATGGGACTCCTCAAATAGAGACAAAAATACATTTTTTTTGTTTTATGAGATATAAGATCCTGTATTAATTTAAAATAGTACCAATGAGAAAGAATCTCATCAGAAGTTCTAATTTTATTTATTGTTGTGTCAGAGCATTCGGTTTGGCTCATAGTTGACTCAAACAGAATGAAGATTAAATGACGGTATTATTCAATGAATGGTGTATGATATGCAGTGAAGGAGAAAGCACCTGGCCAGCACAGCTGAAGCAAGGGGAGAATGTGAGGGCAGGATGGAAAGCAGCAGAGAATGTGGACACAGACAGGTGAATCGTTAGGGTGCTGGAGACCCTCCCAATAGTTCTATTCCTCACACACATTTTTTAAGAGGACATCACATCTTGCCCACACAGAAATGTAGGTACAGCATGTATGACCTCCAACTAGAAAATTCTTCCAGATACATCAGTACCGGTGTCTTTCAAATTTTGCACACAGCCACACAAAAAGTATAAATCTGGAAACTGAATTTTTTTAATATCCAACTGTATAAAGAGAGATCACAGACAGACACATGCATTTCTCTGTATACTAGTTAATACTTCAGCAAAGTAAATAATACCTAAAATATCTTGAACTGAATTTTTTTAACCTGTATCTCCATATGGTTTTATTCCTTGTAACTTAAGCAACTTTAGGTCTAAGAGCCAGAGGTAAAATTAGTGACAATTTAATGCCTGGTGGATTCAAAGCATGTTGGAATTGTGAATGATATTTCCTTTAACTAAGGTGTCCAAAGATAGCTTTTTCATTTTTTCCTCCTTTGCATTGTATGTTTCTCCTTGAATACTGAATTTTATTTTCACATTAGTATTTAGGGACAATATCAGATGGTTTTCCCAAGTAGTGCCACTTGCAAGTATGAAATAGAATAATGTTTTAATTTCAGGTTTTGTTTCATTGATGTGAAGATTAATTGCCTGGATGGAGGATGATTTCTTAATGCTTTTTTCTGTTCTTTTTGTCTTCACTGAAAGTCTAATCAAGGATATTAAAGTATAATTTCCATGTTGGACTAACCTCATCTTTAACTGTAATTACCTCAAAACTGGAAAAATCTGCTGATAAGTGAGTTAAAATTTGGCTACATTTTTTTTTATAGTTTTCATTTCTGCAGTATTTTCATACTACCTACATCTATTTTTAGTATCCATTTGATCATGCTGCACAATCTATGCTATAGTATTTCTCTTACAAAATATTGAACACTTTTTCTCTTCCCTGTTTCCAAGTAACTTTCTAGCAGAAGTGAAATGTGAGGATCTTCCCAAAGAGCCATGCTTTCCAGTTTCCTATGCTACATAAATATACATTTATAGGATTTCCCTGAACATGTCATCTTTCAAGACAGAAATTTTGTCTTGATTTAGATTAGAGAGAGTATCCGTTTGTCTATAATCTCCATCCATTTGAATGCATAATACGGACAAGGCAAGGATACTCACATGTCTAGAGTACTGAGATATGCTGGATCTATTCCATGTGTTAAGTTTAACATTTGGCATGAGTGATATTTACTGTGTGGGAACTGACCCTTCATCTGCAATACCCTATGCAGTAATGCAACACCTTCCCGTGTCTTTCCAAACAGCTGGACATCCAGGAGGTGCACAAAGGCTAGAAGGAGCTTTTAGGAGTGTTCCTTTGGAGGAGTTTGGGTGTATTTTCTTTTTAACACGTAGACTTAGGAGAAAGCCAGACTTCCAGGGAGAATAACATCCTTTAAGGTCTTAAAAATGGAAAATAAATGAAGACATTGATGATTAATTATTTCATTTTAGTTGAGGTCTGATAACTATTTCAATAGGACTGACTGTAAACTCTATTCTGTGGGAGATGCTGTCAACTTGACCTGGTTTTGGTAGTGTTTCTAGAGGTTTCCCTCTTTCTAGTCTCTAGCCATAATTCATCAGTCTCTTAGATGGACTGAAATGCAGTCAGCTACTCTTCAAAGGTTCTGCCATCAATGTAATGCATATAGAATAGTTGGCTTTGACATTTAGAAGTGTGGGAAACTGATAAAGAAATTGAATTAATGCATTAATAATACTTAAACTCTTTTATCTCCTGGAATAGTTTTCTTGTAGACATTTAATGTTATCAGTACAAATCTGACTTTCTGTCAGGTGCAAATGGAAAACACAATTTCACTGTCTCACTTATCAAAATGCATGAGAACTTATTTCTCTGAACAAGTCACTGTAGAGGAGTAAAACACAGGCTTTTACCATCTTTCAGAGTCATGATGTGTTGAGATGTGACAATGACCTCACAGCTTGATAGAGTTTAGGAAAGGTCCTCCCCAGTTTAATTTTGAGACTCTACAAACCATGTGCTGTTTTCTCACTCCCCACTCCCCTGTGACAGGCTGGAGAGGAGAATTTGGGGCACAAAAAATAAAGATCATGGATTGAGATAGGAAGAATTTACTTCAAACAGAAATAATAAAGAAAATGAACTGTATCAGTAAAAATATTCATTAAAAAGTGTACAGAAGACAGAGTGATTCACATGCAAAACACTCACTGTGGAGCTTTACTTGACCCTTCTTCCCAAAAAAGACTCCCTTCCCCCAGTCCCTGGTACTGAGGTGAGGTTGCATAGAAAATCTCCAAGTACTAGCCATGCCCCCTCTTAGTTTCTGCAAAAATTCTGTCCTGACCAGAACTGGGACACATCTTTATAAAAACAGCTATAAATTCAGAACACTCTATCATTAAAGTCAATAAATAGACACTTGGATTTAATAATCTAACTGCTATAAAATTAAAACATTTAAATAGGGAAAACTTATTCTTCTATTTGGGCTGAGCAAGTGTCTTAAAATTAATGGGCAAATATCAGACACTGAAAATATGCAAAATTAATGTATTCTTAAATTAAGGCTATACCATTTCTTAGGACACACTTGGCTGGTTATTATCAGCTCCATCATCCTCTCTTGTGCTCACTTGTAAATGATCAACCCCTCCCTTTCTCAGGCAAATTAGATATAATCCTCTCTACACTGCAGTGATATATTAATGAGATAATGGGACAGCTCTATAGAAACCTGTGCTAACTTCAATGCACCATCTAATCTCATTTTTAAGAACAAAGAAGTACTAATAAGACATAATGACAGACTTTCCCAGATTTATAGTTCAATCATGCACTTAGAGAGGAACAATGCCTTTATCCTAAATTCTTTTCTTGTCTTCTCTGGAACAAACATTCCAACCTACCTCTACAGTTCCCTGTCAGATAATTTTCAGTTTTCATTTCACACTATGATGTATTGATGCCATAGTTTCAATTTTGTGCAAACATCTTCCCTCTGAATGAAACAATAAGGAATAATCTAGGAATATTATTCATACTATAACTCAAATCTAAAGTATTCACTTTATTTTTGACAACTTTCAGCAACATTAATTTTAAGTAACTTAGGCTGGCTACTTTAATGTATTTCCTGGGCTGTGTCAAGAAAAGCTTACGTAGTTCTGGGAAATCACCAGTTATTGCAATCAATTATAGCTTGAGCTGAATAAACTGCAACCATAATATTTGTTTTGATATTATCTAAGCTACAGGTATGAATAATGAGATGCTTGAGGTGAAAACTTCAGCTTGCTTTTTGTGTTTGATCCCAAGGTGAATTACATCAATTAAAAGCGTCTTTTCCCTTATGTAATGCTTTGGAGCAAGCCTAATGACATCAGTTGAGATACTCATTTCCCTTATATTATGCTTTGGAGCAAGTCTTAAATTATGAGAATGTACTTACTCCAGTTTTAATTTGACAATATTGAGATGAAAATTAGACCTTACATATTAGCAAGCATTCTGAAGTTCTGGGTCACAGGAATGGGTGGGCACAAGTCAGCCTTTCATTATCACTGCCCAAAAGGCAAGTAGTCTATTCAGTATTACATTTCCCAGGACAAGGAATAAAATAAAAATACTTTACTAAGGTGAGAAATATATATATATATTTTTTTACAGATAAATAAGAGAAGGTCAAATAAAACAATGGATTTCAACTTGGTTGGATAGTTACACTGGATCATGAATACAAACTGCATAGTTTGTTGTCAATGGATTTGTCACTCAGTTTTAATTGCTTAGCATCTGTGAATGGTCTGAAATTTATATATATTATAATTTTAATTTCACGTGAGAGTGCAACAATGTTTCCATGTCTTATTATAAGACAGAGTATGACAGCATTATTTTTTACAATACAGCTACAATTCCTACCTTGGATGCCTTTGTGCTGGGATGCCTCATTCCCTTCCTGAGAGAGAAGGTGAGTGTATCAGCTACCTCCTCCCAGCTTCATGCACTTTTATACTCTCTGTCCTACCACAAGACCACATAGGGTGGTCTTTGGATCTTTTCTGGACTTCACTAATTGCTTCTCCCTGGCAGAAGGAAGGACCTGATTTCACACACCACTGGGCAGCCTTCTTTGCAGCTGCCTGAAGCCAGTGCTCCAGTCAGGAGACACAGCTTCAAAAGTTGCCACTTTACAAGTAGCAGGTGTGCAATTTGCACTTGTTCCATCTCTTTTTACCTGACAGTGTGAAATTGCTAGAACAGGCTCAAGTGGCAAGAGCCCCTAAAGGAAAGGGAGGATGTGTTTGTAGCTCTTGATGTGTAGAATGACAAGAAAAAAACTTTTTCCTCTCTCCTCTGCCCATATCAGAATGCTGAGGAAGAAATGGACAAGGAAACAACACGTCTGGGATTCAATTGTGGGGTGACAGGGTTTTATGTAAGTCCAGCAGGTTGTGGAAATATTTATAGAAAAATTAATGACCCTTACTGTACAGGCTATTGCTGCTTGTTCCCATAGCAGTTAAATTAGTAAAGTCATATCCTAAACTCATGCTTTGAACTTTGGTTTTTTTCCTGTGTATCTAGGACAATGAAGCATCTTATGGAGCAATAAATTGGTGTCTGGCTCAAGCCATGGGATGAAATTTAAATTTGGAAATACTACTTGTCAAAAATAGCTTGCTTGCAAAACATGTGTTTGCTTTTACACTTAGTTATGTTCAGACAATAAAGCAAGGGTGAAATGACAAACACGGGAATGTTTCCTTATTCCTGCAGTGAATATTCTCTGGTTCATTTAAACCAGCCTTTGCTCAGATCCACCAGAGACAGCTGGAGTTGAAGTGCATGGACTGCATTCACTGGAAGATATTTTTCTGGGCTCTTGGAATGTTGCTACCTAAAACCTGTGGGTCTAAATGTAAATTAAGTGGTAACCAATTCTGAGAAATTGAGTTAAGGCTGAATACTACCTAAAGGTGACAGCAATAAAGGCACTTTTTTCTTATCTAGTTTATTCTGAAAAATTCTATGAAAATATTAGTAGGCAGATTAATAGACACCAGTTAGAGGCAGTACCATTTCTTGGCACTAATACTGCTAGAAATAGAAAGGAATAGTTTAATCCTAGGAATGGCAATATGTTTGTTGTGAGCTTGAATTTTTAGCAACAAAGTTTACAAAACCTCCCATTTTCCATGCTAGCCACAAAGTTTGTGAATCTGCTGAATATCCTCTTTTCCAAATGTAACTCAAGCATACAAATCAGACAGCATCTAACTACAGTGTTTTGGATGGGTTACTCACACTGTTGGGTTATTCTGACTTGCTATGTCTGGATTCCCTTGGTGGGAAAAAGCAAAAAAAAATCCCAGAAGATGGTTTTAAGGTGTGATTTAATCCTTATTTAGATGATTTTTTTGTGCTCAGTGAATTTCTCACAGTTTTTATCCTCTAATAAGATGCCTAAAGAGTTTTCCCATATATTTCACTTTATTTGGAAATAAGTGCCTTAAATCCCAGAAGTCCAGATCTCATAAAGGAAGTACTTACCCACTGTTGTTAGCTGTTGAATGACAAGACTGAGTATATTGTTCATAGGAGGTTGTCACACTTTGCTCTCCTTATTAGTTTCAGTTTTATCTGTTTAATTTCCTGTATGTGCAACAAAAGTCAGAGGATTTGGTGAACACTGATAAAAAGGATTAAATCCTCAGTGGCTGTTGGAGATACTGCAGTTAGGAAAACTGTGGAGCCGATGCCTCTTCTCACTGACAGCACTAATATTTGATTTTCTTTCTTAGGATAAACTTGTGTGGTCTACAGAATGGGTGTTGCTTAACTCAGGTACCAATATCTTTACAGACTTTACCTGGATTCATCACTAATGGTGGAAGTGTAGTTACCAAGCCATGTATTTATCCTGCAAGGCTCTTCAGACTGTGTTCAACTTAGTTCTGCTGTGAGTGTTACAGTGATGTTATTATTTCAGTCAAAAACTCCTGTCTCAAGAACCACACAAGACACTATAAGGATGATTATGCTTCCTTTTTCTTTTTTTCCTTTTTTTTTAGTTCAAAGTGCTAATATGCAATGTCATTTGTTTACATAGCTACACCTGGCAAAGTCATTCTCCAGGCATTTCATTCTTTTATGACTTGCAGTAGAGAAAACAGAAACTAAAGATGGTAAAACAAGCCACATCTGTTGGGACTCATTCAAAACAAATTTATTTTACAGATAGTTAATTACTGATTTCAAACAAGCTTTGGTAAAACTAAATATTTCTCTTAAAAAAAAAAAAAAAAGAAGATGATAAAAAAGTAAACCAGATTTTTTTCAGGAAGGTCAACTAGTATTTTACCTAACTTACAATAAGAAACAAACATATGCCTATTCTTATTTGGTTGTCTGCACTACATATACTACAGTTATATTATAATTATTCCCATGCTGTCTTTATTGAAAGTGTATGATCTTCTATAATACTGCTGCAGTTTTCAGTCCAGTCTTTCTGGACTTGGACTCATTCATAGTGTCATATTAATGATTTTTGTACTTTGAGCAAAGAGTTAAAATAGAATATAGAAAATTTGTGATGGATTATCCCACCATAGCGATAAAATATGAATTTCTGATTAAAAATATAACTGCAGAAAAAGTAAGGAAAAAAGAAAACTGGAAGAAAAAAGAAGAAGAAAAAAGAAAAATTAAGAAAAAAACACAAAAAGGAAAACAAATGAAAAAAATGTTTTAACTACAAAGCAATGACCTATGTAAAATTAATTTTAAAATTATTTGTCCAATATCTGAGTTTATTTTGTTTGGTTTTTTTAAAACCAGTGCTTTAAATTTAATTATAAGGTATATGCGCATATTAACATATATTTGTCAGTCAAGTACAGAATCTTGGCCTCTATTCAGTCACTTAAGAAGAACTTAAGTAAACTTCCTCCTCAGTTTACTTGGGTAGAACTGAGCTTCCTGTCAATGTCACAGGGACACGGATGGCAGAAGATGCCAGGCAGGCAGGAGCTGTAACCACACTCTGCGGTTGCTGCCTGGTTGCTGGTCAGACACAGCAGGGCTGGGCTGCTGGGGGAACGTGGGTGCTGCCTTTTCACATGTTTTGTCAGAGCTCCAAAGGAGCAAGAACCGTCACATCCTCCTCAGATCTGTTACTGTTGGGATGTTTCTTCAGACATTAAACGTACTTAGGCATTGTAAAATGCTAAAGCTAAACAACAGCCATTCAAAAATAACTCCTGTGATTGGAAGACCTGAAAAGCTTTCATTTTGATTGTGCAAATGGTCTTAAATGTTTTCAATAAACCCAGACCTATTTTCAACTTGATATTCAGGCTAGTGTAATACAAACCCTTGTGACGGTCTAAGCAAGCCATGAGGGTATTTATCATTTTAAAATCAAAAGTGTATGGTTATTTAATTTTGTGTTGCTTTGACTCAAAACTAGGTGGAGCTTACCAAGTATTACTGAATTTGACAAACCCACCAAAATCAGGGACATAAGTTGTATCTGAATGCTTTTGAAAATAACTAATTCCATTAACTCTGAAACTAATCCGTGTTTAAAAGGAGCTGACACAGAAAGAGTTATATCTCCAAAAGCCTTAAATTCAGCAAATACAAAAATCTGCCTAATCCCTTGTTTGCAGGCACACCTGTAATTCACTTTATTCTTCCATTTTTTCACTTGAAAAATATAAATGCTATCCTAGTCAAATTATCACCCTGGTCTTTTATGCTCTTCCTAAAGTCATATTTCACATACCGTAATATAGATTTATGTAGCACTTTATTAGATTGCAGTTTTTCCAATCTATGATAGTTATCACTCTATTTGTGACATACACACCATAACTAATGTGTTTATTTTCACTGTATATAGAAATACACACAATACGCTTCAGAAAAGGGGTATTTGTAATTCTAAGAAATTTGTCTCAATAAAATATTGTTAAATCTACATTCACATATAAAATACAATAGGAAAACGCAGGTAATTTTTTAATTTAGACCAAAATATCTACAACTTATATTCTATTAGACATTTTCTTTCAAAGGAATGTAAGATAGAAAGTAAAATAGAACCATACAATAGATCTTTCATCCATAGTTATTATGAACAAATACAGAGAAGACCATGAAGCTGATGAGAGTGCTGGAGCACCTCTCCTGTGAAGACAGGCTGAGAGAGTTGCATTGTTCAGCCTGGAGAAGAGAAGGCTCTGGGGAGACCTTTTGCAGCTTTCAGTACCTAAAGAAGACCTACAAGAAAGATGGAGAGGGACTTTTTACCGGGGTGTAGTGACAGCACAAGGGACAATGGCTTTAAACTGACAGACGATGGGTTTAGATTAAATACCAGGAAGAAATTCTTCACTGTGAGGGTGGTGAGGCGCTGGAGCAGGAAACCCAGAGAAGTTGTGGATGCCCTGGAAGAATTAAAGGCCAGTTTGGATGGGGCTTTGAGCAACCTGGTCTAATAAAAGGTGTCTCTGCCCTAGGTGATCTTTAAGGTCCCTTTCAGACCCAGAACATTCTGTGGTTCTATGATTAATAACTTCATTGAATTACTGTTTATTATTCTTGATAAATATTTCTTCACATGGCACTTTTTAAACAAATCTATTATTTTTAATTACTATATTTCTTGTTCTTTCTAAGTTATCTTTTGGGGAAAACTTAAGATTGTTATTTTCAAATTTCCCATTAATTTGTGGGGTTTTTTCCCTATTTCCTTCTTCTTTCTGTTATATTTTTTTCCCTGAGTCACTTTATTAATACACACTGCTCTGTCAACAAAAAAGCTTTTCTTTGCTAATTTCAAATTTGTTGAAATTTAACTTATTTTAGGCCTTATTCACATCAGTGCAGCTCATTGTTAACTTCCAATGAACACTGATAATGTTAATTTGATCTTCCGTAGTTACTCCAATTAATTTATCAAAATTCTCTGAGTTTTTCAGTCCTTCTCCTAAATATTGGAACTCAGCTACGATTTTTGCTACTTCATAATCTGAAATTCTTGCATACGCATACCTAATTACACACAGTTTTGTCCTTATTGTTTCCCAATTGGTTCCCTTATCTATTTTCACATCAATAATTGGTGGTATATTTCCACATTCTTCACATCTCTCAAAGCTTTTAGTGCACAGCTCCAATTTATCTCTACTTTTTGTGAAAATGAGATATAAACAGATCTATGAGTAATTTTTACAAAAAAGTATTTAAAGTACACTATAACTACTTACTCTAAATATGTAGTGTAATTATTATTTCCTCAAAAGAGCTCATTGCAAAGAAACAGTTTTTCTTTGCAGTTTTTATACATCTCTTACTGTATCGCAAGATTTATTTTGAAGAAAAGTTTTTCCTCAGTTATTACCTCATTATGAAGCAAAACTAATCAGTGAACTCGTACTGTATTGTATTGTATTGTATTGTATTGTATTCTATTCTATTCTATTCTATTCTATTCTATTCTAGTCTATTCATCAGTTTTTCAGAGGTTTGTGCAAGGAAATGGGATTCTCACCTTTTGACACAGCCCTTGATCAGAGTATTTTGAGAGCATAGCAAAGCTCAGAACTTTGAGATGGTTATCAAGGAATCCTGATGACCTATTGCAGTAACTCTCTGAATGTTGTTTCAGCAAAATCATTCATTATATCACTTTTCTGTTAATGCATCACAGCAAAGTCACTCACTATAAATTTCCTGTCCTAAAGAGAGTACACAACATAAAAATATCCAAGAATGGAGTGAAGAAGTACCGAGAGGTTTGTGAGGTCGAGGCTTTCCATGCTGTGCAGCAGGTTGCAGAATTAAATTAAGGCAACTCTTGAGTGTATGGTGCAATGTAGACAGATTTGACAAATGTACCTACATGCATCTTTGAGTTACACATTGTTGATGATTTCTGTCTTTGCATGTTTCAGTGCTGGTATAATGACTTTGCTAACACAATTCTTTCTAACATTTATCCAACATGAGAACCAACCCAAAAAGACATTACTAGGATCTGGGAAAGAAAGTGTGTGTATGAAGTGTTGAGAATCATCTTAGCACACTATGCAAAGAGTATGTGAGGAGGAAAAAAAATATAAATACCCCCAAAATGACAACAAGGTGTAAGGATGCTGAGAGTGAAGCAGTGTCTTCACATGGTAAGATTAAGGCTAATTTAACGGTTCATAGAGGACTCAGTCATGAAATCACTGACCCTCTAGACCTAAACTACTATGTTCATGCAAATGAAAAGTCTGAAAACCAAAACCCAACCAAACCAAGTATATCTTTGAAAAATCAAAGGTGTGGAATGGCAGTAATGGGCAATTAATTTACCAGAGTTCAGACATTCTCTGTTTCTATTTTTAGTCCATAAAAACAACTGACACATCAGGAATATTTAATAGTTAGGAAGCCTCAGGAATTTATATGATCAGATAAAAAAGGTGACTTGAAAAATGTTATCTGGAAACATTCTTAGTCAGAGGACATCCGTACCACAGAGCATGACAGCTCAGAATTCATAGTCTTGCTGACATTCACAATATAAAATAAGGCAGGAAGGATTTAGAATCAGCCTTGTTCTCATCATCCCTGAAGCATCAGCCTATTTAACAAAACAGTTGTAATTGTTGTGTTCCCATACCGTCTTCTCATATCTGACAAAGCCTCACTCTAAATATTTGCAAAAAATTGCTCAAGATTTTTTAACAGCTCATCACCTTTTGCTGAAGGTTGACAAGAAAAAATAACCTTGTTGCTTGACAAGGTCATCATTTCCCTTAAGTGTGCCATCCTGCATATTACCCCACTATCTCTGAGACTTCCTATGGAATATTAAAATATTTTAAAAGTATCTCTCAGTAGCTTTTTTCAGATTTTTATTTCTTTCATTTTTTACAGTCTTGTATTCTACCTGCTGTAACTTAAATTACTACTCACTTGTACCTGCACTTTTTCCCAATCTGCTCCTCACCAGTCAACCTTCTGGAATTTTTCAAAATTTCTCCTTTGATATTATTTTACTAATTGCTGTATTGTACTAACTTTCAGTGTATAAATGCATTTGAGGGTTTTGAATTCTGTATTAATTGTTAGTAACATTCTTAGGAAATGTGACCTGTTTGCCATTGAGTTTTTCTTTCTACAAAGATACCAGCTAGAGCAATTGCAAAATCATTCTGATGTATTAGCCTCAGGTTGGTGGATGGTCTCAGACTGTTCTCTTTGCTACATAGTTAAATTATACTGTCTACTGCTTTAATCAATGCTGAATTTTTCAGTAAGTAGATTAACAAAACTGGTGAATAGGGAAAGGTGTTCATGAACGTATGTGACAAGATATTGTTCAAATAATGGATCTTGTTGATTATTTTCATGCCACTCTCACATAAAATGAAAAATCTGTGAACCTCTGGGGGGACAAATAAACCAACAAATTCAGAAAGGCAAAAGGAGGAAAAAAAATTGAAAACATTTTGTCACAGCTAAATATGGGATCCTGCTAGAGGGACGAATTGCAGGTAGTTTGGGCATCATCCCAGAAAGTGGCTGCATGGTCTGTATTTACTGCATGGGGATGGGCAAACAGGACCTCACAGCCCAGTTTGATTTTCAGTATATGCAAACTTTAGTAATCAGAACTCAGGACCCTAATGGAAGATCAGGTTTCACAGTGTCTTTCAATGAAAGTCAGCTGATCCTCAATGAGGAATTGAAAATCTGGCTCCCCAAATACAAGGATTTTCATTTACACTCATCTAGCAACTCTGTAGTTTTGTTGTTCGCTGAGAGTGACAGGGAATAGCAATCCCATCTGGATATAATAAGAAATTACTTGAACATTTCCTCGCATTCAAGATTTCTGGTTTGGTTTTTTTTTTTTTTTTTTCATTTTTCTTGAACTACAAGATTTTGGCAGGGACTGTGTCAGAAGTACCACAAAATACGTTGGTTCCCACAGTACTGCCAGGCTAGTTTTCAAGCCAGATTGGTTTGGCTAAGTTCAAATAAGTTTTGTCTGACTGTTCTAATTTGCAGATGAATATGACGAATGAAGGAACACTGCTTAAATTTCTTTATCCATCCTGTGTAGCAGTTTCACCCATCCTACGTAACAGTGGGTTTCTTGATAAAGTAAGATACTAGAAAAGATAGCAAGGCAAGTATGTGAGAGATGGGTGTTATTTATCCACCTGAACCTGACTTTGCAAAATGATATTGAGATAAATGCCTTGGATTACACAGTCCAGCAGGCATATATAGGGAGCAATAACTTTTCTGTGCCGTAGCTCTCTTGGAGACACATGGAAATAAATAAATGATAAGTATGACCATGATGTGTGCACTATTTATAGGCAATTGGGAATAGGATAGTAAACTGCAGTCTTGGCTTTTCTAGAACATGTTAGCATTATGCCTCCATGGTCAACAACAAAAGCTATGTGCTTTCTCCTCCACATTAAGGTGGAATGACGACTTTAATCATACTGCGTTCATGAAACGTGCCTGGGATTACAAAGTTTTAACTGCTAGGAGCAATAGACTTGCTGACAAAGCAAATTTCAGTTTGTACATGCAGTGACTAGGAAGTAACCAGTGGGTCCTTGCATGCACTTTGCATTCTGCCTACGTGGGCAAAGGCTGCAGTGCAACAGGGAGAAAAAAACCTGCCCTGATACTTGCAGTCAGCTGCCATGGTTAAAGCTTCCAATTCAACAAAGCAATCACTTTTCCAAGTCACACTCTGGGCCAGTGCATTTGAACTTTCCAGATGCTGGTTGCAGGGAAGTGAATGCAGGAAGGTGTGCAACAGGAGTACCCAAAGTGCTGTGAAAGCTGCCAGGTGGGGACAAACACTTGGAGCACATGTGGAGTGCTGAATCTCAGGGAAGGAGACCTGTTCCCTGCTGAACATCTGCTCAGAGAGATGATTCATGCCCTTCAAGTGACCATTATGGAATTTTCGGATTCTAAAATTGCATCTACACCACACTGGCCAAAATATCCCCTTTTGCCTGGGCCATGAACCATTCTGCAACCTCACCCAATAGCAACCTAGTTATGACTGTTTTCACCTCCAGGTTAGCCATGCTGGCCATTGTACTAAATGAATTTGGAGTGACCTGATTTCCATCATATTTTCAGCCTGGGAACTCTTTCTTTACTACCACTTGGAGCTTTCCAAATTGCAGATGGGAAAGAATCACAGGGTGCATTTGCTGTACTTATAAAAATGCTCATTGCGGTTCTATTTCAGTGTATTTACTTCAGTCATAAGAAAATTGAAAAAATGAAACAAAAATGAGTGCACAGGAAAATGACAAACCAATTTAATTTTTAACAAAAAAGGAAAATGCCAAAAATGTAAGCAATCAAACAAACAAAGTAAAACTTCTTATGTGTTTCTGTGGTTCAGGCAGGAGATGAGGAGTTGTTCTTGGCACTGTTGTATTTTTTTCTGAGAATTTGGTTGGGAAACTTATATCTCAGCTATGCATTTAAGTCACAGCACATTGTAGAGAGTGCAGAGGCGGGTCATTTTTTCAGTTTCAATCCCAGGATTAAAGCAACCGCATAAACTGGGTTTATGAGGTCAGTTCCAATTTTTTCCTCATATATCAGTGTCCAAGGAATGTCTGAAAACATCTTGTTTTTCATTTCATCAGTGAAAACGTTTAGGTTTTGCTTAAAAACCAAACCATTTAATTGAGATGTTTGCTACTTTGGGTGTTTTCTTAGATGAAGACTATCCAAAAAAGGCTAGTGAGTTCAGCTTTTTTATAGGGTCTTTTTTTCTTCTCTTCCAAAGCACATTAAGGTCTATCTAAAGGATCTCATCTGGGACACCAAAGATCATTAGTCAGTTTTTGAGATCTTAGCATCATTTTCACCAAGTGCAATCATCTCTGAGGAATAAATATGTAAGGCTGTCAATACCTCTTGTTCTTGGGGGAAAAGTAAAAAGGTCTCTCAAATCTATGATTTGGTTTGGTTCTTTTCAGTTTTTAACTCAGAAAATGAATGCAGGCATAATGCACTTATTCATTGCATCCTGAAAACTCATCGCTCCTATTTTGACTGCCATTTATTTTTTATTGCAGTGGTGTCAAGAGGCCCTAATCAGGAATCAGCATGAGCTATAACAGGTGGCTACTAACAGATGGGGAAAATACAAAGTAACAGCAAGGCGATTGAGCTTGATGAAGTAAGGCGCAGTCTCAGCACAGCCCTTGCTACCCAGAACTATAGTAAGTTGCCAGTCCTTCTCTTGCTAAAATAACAAATGACCTCTTAACTATTCAGGACATCACTCAGAATAGGTTTAGCATGTGCTCAAGGCTAAAATGGTTTAAAGAAACTGGGAATTGATAGAAAGTAAAGAATCTGCCAGTGTGATTTCCTGATATGCTTACAGTAAGGATTGGCCTCACTTTCCTCTCCTTGTGAACACCTGTACAGCACGCACAAGCTAGCCCAGGTGCTTACACATTTGTGGAATTTACTGTAGCTTAACCAGTTACAGCATTTTGGCTGAGCCACAGAAATTACCAGTTTGCAACATTTTTGCCAGGAGGAAAGGCAGGACTATGTGACTTCTTGTAAATTTTTTCTAAATTATTTTTGTTGTTGGGTGATGGGACAAACACAAAGGCTACCAAGGCTACTTAACTCACAGCAATTTTGTAAACAAGTAGAAAATTATTAATTAATTTTAAATTTTAGTGCAAATTAGTTCCGGAAAGATTGGCTCGATGTTTCTGTATGCATGCTCATTGCTTTATTTTTAACAGAAAAACATCAGCTGTTAACTTGCTTATCTCATCCTACTCATCTTAGTCTGCTTTTTCTCATCCTGCTCTGAGCCTCTTTTACCTAAACCCCTGCTTGCAATGTATGAACAAGGTCAGTCTCTTTCTTCTCTGTTTGATGAGTGGTTTTGGTGACTATAATAGAAGAAAAACCTCATAAAAAGAAGAAAGAAAGGAGAATGGGTAAAACTGAAGTGGATCAGAGAGTATGCCTTGCCAGGAGATCTGCTTCTGTGTAAGGGAAAGCAAGTATTTCCAAGGGAACAGTGACATTAGAAAGATAATTTAAAAATGATTACCAGTGATACGTATTGTCATCTGAGATAAAAGTATTTTTAAGCATCAACTTTCACTGTAAGTAAATTTCCAAGTTCAGTAAACATATAACAATAAACAATATCCATTTTCCAAGGTCTTCTGAAATTTGACAGGTACAGTTTAAATGCTGTTACAGCATTTTAGAGAAAAACTGAGAATTAATGCCAGGTCTTTGGGTCAGATCTGGAGTTTCTGTGGGAGTTCACCAATGTTAAAATGACTGAAAATGCTGAAGTACACAGAAAGATGCTTTAATTATTGGTGTTTTTTGTTTACAAATTCTTATTTTGCCTGTCATTCCTCTACTCATTAACTACTTGGAAGTCTTAAATCATATTATATAGTGTTTTTCTCTCTTAAAAGAGGGGTAGCAGAAAACTGATGGTAAGTTCCCTTATATGTAAAACAGTAGTTTGGATGTCAGTCACTGCACCAAATGTCAAACTGTGGAAGATATTTTTGCAGCAGCATCTGGTTCTTCACAGGTTTCCAGATGCTGCTGCATTGGTGGTTTTGGAGTTGTTTCTGGGTCAGTTATTTTGAGACATGGGTTGTCTGACTGTTTTGTCCTCTCAGAAAATGTTTTCTTCTGATTTAAGTTATAATATTTGAGATTTAGATATATAATTCCATATATAATTGTTTTATAATACAAAAAAATTTAGGGAAGTAAACAGAGGAATTTAGTATACATAAATCATGCAGAATCCTTTTTGTACATTTTATTTAGAGATATGATCCCTTGTACTCCTGGAACATTTCAGAAAACAGGGATCTGTAACTACTAAATAGCATCAGCAAAGTGCTTAAACAGCAATGAGACCTAAACAGGAATTAGTGTAAGAGTCATTGTGGTCATGCTGCTGGCAAAAATAAAGCTATTCTTAGTAATGGGAAAACATGATGATGCTTTAAAATGCAAACCACAAAAAATGTTAAATAAGGGGTTTGAACTCATCGGTGGATTAGGTCCTCAGCAAGGGACTGTGGGCAGTTGCATTTCACAAGGCAAAGGGCAAGGCATGAACCTTCAGAGCAGGACATATAGACAAGGGCAAACACAGATAGCAGAAGTCTTTGACACTTGTGATACCAAAATAGTCCCAGTGCTGGCATGAGTTTTGGTGCACAGGATATCTAACACAACAATGCACTTATTTCTTTTTCAAAATGCATTTCAGAAAGACCACATTTAGGTCACAATTTTCATTTCACAGCTCATCAGCAAAGCTATAGGATGTGCTTCATATACTACAGAAAAGTTGTGTTGGACTGTTTGGGAGAGTCTTTAGAAACTATGGGAATTGTTAAATGTATCCTTCTGCTTAAAAAGCCGCTTCCTTTCATTAAGAGTGAGACAAATAGACAAAGAATAAACAAGCTTTGTGACATAAAATATCTCCTAAATTACCCCAAACTAGATTTCTTGTCCTTATTAATGTTGGCATTTAAGATACCAAATGCCTTGGACCCTTCCAAAAGTTAAATACAGTCCTGGTTCCCATAGGTAGATTGTCATCTGTTTTCTGCTAACACACCCATATTTTAGTGTTTGGACTCTAAAGTAAGGTTTTCATGTATCCAAACAAACACACTTGTATATGACTATATTTCAGCCAACAGCAAGTGTTCTACTATGGTAAAACAATGTGCTTTCCAAATTGAGGGGAAAAAGTATTATTTTGTAGTGTTTATTATCAGAAAGAGTAATTTGTTCAGCACTGGCAAGAAATTTGCAACATCAGAATTTGTCTCAGAAATAAATGCTCACAGAGAATGGATGAAGTGACCAAACGTTATCACAAGCTTCTAGTTCACCAAATTGTCCAGCAGTTCATCACTAATTGAGAGCTCCATTTTTATGCTTGTAACTGTCCCAAGCTGTGTAATACTGAACCCTAATAAGGGCTTCAACCTGTGGCCTCTGCTTGCATATTTGTTTCTGCATGTGTATATGTAGACACCATTTGATTATTCTCATTCGCAGTCTGGAGGTTACTGTTTACTTCAAGGTGATTTTTTTCCTTCCCTGAATACTGCAGGTGAAAGGGGACATGGTGACTTACGGCAGTTAGTGTAAGAATATCAAATTATGCAGCCACAGAGAAACATAAATGTCAATAATAGACCCATTTCTCTGTAGCCTATAGCTGTACAAAAGAGCAATTCAAATAGCAATCTTAAGGTGCCAATCACATGCTATTTCAAAGATAATAAAGAGTTTGGGGGGAGTATAATAAGAAAGATATTTTCAGAATACCCGATTGAAAGAGTACTGCAAAATACTGTCTATTCAAGGTTTAACCAATAGCTATTTAAGTTACTGGACAGATTCTTACAGGATTCCAATAGGCTTTGGAATAGGACATCAATATATCAAATGGCCATGCTTTTATGATATCATGAAATATAAGTTCCTCATCTCTAGACCCAACAGACTATAGAAGTGGTATTTCTCTAGAAATAACTTGTAAATGTACTCACAGACACAACTTCAGTCTCTGAGTATACTAGATTGATAATTTCAGTGCTGGAATATATTTAAAGAACGAATTTGAAAGAACAAAGTAGCAATGATATTTTATAAACCACTTACACACATGCTTTGAGCTAAAAATATATTTAAAACATCTATCCTAATTGAGGCATAGGTATGCATTTACTGAACTGGGGGCAGACAGATAGATAGTAACTTTGTGTCACAAGTAGAAGAAAGCAAGAGAAGTAGAGGTGTTTATATTAAATTTCAAAACAAAAAGATAAAAGAGTGAAAATCTACATTGAGGAAAACTAGTAAAGAACACATGAGAAGATGTCTGTTCTCTCTGTACTTCTAAAGTCTGAAAATCCCTCAGACTAAAATTATTGTAGGAATAGGAGATACCTGGTCTTAATTTTGTTTTCTAAAATGAACAACAAGATTTGCACAAGGAAAATGAGAGGTCAGTTTGAGTCCTGTATATCTGATACTTAAAAAATATATTTAGAATACATATAAAAAATAATGTGCTATAATTTATACAAAAAAACCCTTAGAAAATTTAATAGGGGTTTTTAGCAGGGATGACCTTACTAACTACCTTCAGTTGATGCTGAAGTATAGAAAATCTTAAAATATGTAATTTAAAAGAAATTATTATTGAAATATTTTCTTTTTTTTTTCTCTTGCTCTTTGCTATGCTCCACTAACAAGGGAGGCTTTCTTTTGACTTCATCTGACATTGGCTTCATCTTTCTTTGCCTCAATTTCCCCATCTGCACAATGAGTCCTGTGGTATTTATAACCCTGGAAAGTCCTTTATGATCAGCTGAAAGCAAGATGTTAGGTAGCTGCTAGACTCCTTCAGTAAGGTTTCCCACTCTGCAGTACTCACTATGGAGAACATCTGTAGCCTTAATCATAATGATAAATGCAACATTTTGAGTTACTGAGCAAAAGAAGTGCCACATACAATAGAATCACAGTCATTTGTATTCCAGTGACACCCACAACGTGCTAGCCACTGTTCTTGCACACACATACAGTCAGACAGGCCCTAAAGACCGTGTTTTTAGGAAGTGACAGCAGTGCTTTAATGACATGTCAGTAATTGACAGCATCAGAGACAACAGCATGATATATGCTTTAAGGCACAATACATCCTAAGCATGCCACATCTATTCAGAGACGAGTCTAGATAAGGCTTTTCATTTATGGGGATGCAGAATCGTAAGAACTGTGTTTTATTGGAAGTACTTCTAAATATGTAATTGTAAAGACTAATAAATTCTAATTAATAATGCTGATTCCTAAAAATCCATAAATATGTCAGCTCACTCTTATATGAGATTAAATACAAGCATATAATAAAAGACAGTCAAGAGTCTTTAAAATTTCACCTGGTAAATGAAATTAATGGTGAATATGGGAAAATGGAGTCATAGTGGCACTGCCTTGTTTTTCTATATTCTCTTGGTTTAGATGATCTGAGAAATCTAGGGAAATCTAAGACATCTTTGTTAAGGAATGAAATAGCACAAATTTATAGAACTATCTCAGGCACTGTCAGCTTACAGACAGCATTTTGTGAACATTTCAGTTCTAGTGATTTTTTTTTAGGGGACTGTAAAGACATCTCTTAAATTGTACTTTCTATGTCTCACAACTATTATTTCTTTGAAGGAAGGGTATGTTCTGCCTAAGGGGAAAGCACTCCTTGTGTATATTTTAGTTAACATCAACTCCATTACTAAGCAGAGATTTGATTCCCTCCAAACAATATTGAGTAGAATGAAACTTCCAAACACTTGAAGGTTTTTGGTGATTTTTCAGAATGAAACATTAGTAGAATCTGAAGGGAGAAAGAAAGAAAAACACTTGAATTTCCTACAGCTTAATGAAACATTCAAAATGATATAGGAGCTCCAGCTTCTTAGCACCAATTATAAAATATTCTCTTTAACCTCATGATTGCATGAAGAATTGAGAAAGAGATAGGATTCTTAATTCTGGAAATCTTAAAGCATAATGGTAAGAGTATCTGGGAAGGATAAAAGATTGACAAAATATAGGAAAACCACTCCTTTGGCAGTATGTTTTGAAAAGAAAATATGTTTTATATACATTAAGTAAACTTGTTTGGGGTTTAAGGGGGTTTTTGTTAGTTGGAGTTTTGTTTTGTTTTGTTTTGTATTTTGGTTTTGTTTGGTTTGGTTTGGTTTAGTTTGGTTTGGATTGTTCTGGTTTGTTTGGTTTGGTTTTGTGAGAGAAAAGTGTCATTATAGATATCTGTGAATTCTTTCTTTTCATTTTTTTCTGTATTACTCCTCTACCAGTTATTCTCATGTTTATTCTCCTGGATTTTCAAAATGGGAGGATGCAGGTAAACTATAATTTTATTTTTTAAAATTACATCTGTAAGTACCTTGCAATCTTTTTAATGTAACATGTCTTTTTTTCCCTTTTTCACCCTTCCATTTCATTCTACACACTGACAGTTTCCCTATGGTTTGAGGCTTAAGTGGACTTGGGGTAGAGTATTTGTTGAAATGATTGTCTTTACAATTTAACTGTACTTAAATGAGGAAGATAATGAGTGTTTAGTATTTTTTTACTTGAAAAAAAGGGGGAATAAAATTTTGGCTAGTGTTTTTTCATTTCAATCAAAACTTTCTGTGGGATCAGAAAATTTCCTATTCCAAATAGCTGCTTTAAAAGTGAGCTATTGCATGGAAAAATTGCAGTGGTTCACCACTTAATCTGAAGTAAACGGATTTTAGTATTGATTTAACTGAAATTGGCTTTAACCTTTATACTTAAATGATTTCAGCCTCACAATGGTCAATTTATCCTCCTTTTTGCCTTTTAAGGTGTGAATCAATTACATTTCTGTGTAAAGAAGTGAATTTTAATTTTGGAAATATCTGCTTAAACCTAAATCACAACTAAGCTAGTAGAAGTCACATCAACCTCTCTGTAATAATGATCTCTTTTTCTCTATGCTTGTAAAGAGAGAAGGGAAGGGTTCTGAACAAAACAGTAACACCATGAGGAGAAATTATTACTAAGTGAGATTGCTATGAAAATATATAGAAAAACTGAAGTATAAAAAGTGAGCTACAATGTAGCTTTCTCTCATATTTTCAATCAACGAGCACATTTTTTCTTATCTCTGTAATGTTAACTATCCTGTGGTCCTTGATTATACAGCAAAGCAACACCGAGATTCACTAAAGTGGCCATTGTAATATGATTATCTTGACTAGTTAAACATGTTTTCTGGAAAAAAAATAAAAAGAGTGTATTTTCATGTGAGAGAACTAAGGATATTTAAGAAAAAGGGTCTGCTATAACTTTCATTGTTGGTATAGGCATACAGAGTACAAAACAGGCATGAGAAAAACTTGTTAGACTCCATTTTTTTTTTTGGTTTTGAATACAAACATTTTAACTGTATTAATGCATTTTCTGAAAGTAGCATCAAAACACTAGTACTTTTCATATTTTGGATGGAAATTATAAGCACTTGGGTGTGTTCCAAATCTTCTGAATAGGGATCTGTACATTGAATCCTGTATCCATTATCCTTCATCAGACCATAGTAAAGTATTCTGACTTCTCCACAGATTTTGGACCATGTGGAAACCTAGATCCATCTATTTCTAGGAAGAAGAGCAATGCACTTTTGGCATAAATAAGGATTCAAATTAAAACAAGAAAAAGAGGGAAAAAAAAGCTTTGGAACCACCCATTTTGCATTTGCCTACATTAAATTCAGTCCTGCCTTTTTTTTTGTGATCCAAGTTAAAAGACATAGGTTCCTCTTGCCATTTTCTGAGCAGGAATCTTTTTCTAAACTCCTGTCAGTTCTGTAATCTGGTCAAACATTTTCTGAAGTGTTTTGTCATCTTTGAAGAAAAGCCTCTACATAGACAAGAGGCCTACCAGCACACCAAATGATAGCAGCAAGTTTGATGCTTCCACTCTAAGCCCGGTTAAATCATCTTTGTGTTGTGTTCACACTGATTGCAGCATGTTCAGGGCATATTTGATTTTGGCTATGCCCATTACTCACCTTGATCTTTATATCTGCTGTGATTGTTTTCTGTAACTTCTGAGAAACCAAACTGAAGTGTGCTGGACTACATACAGAATCATTGCAGCTTAGTTCTGTCATTAGTAAGAACTACAGGCACAAGAAAATTTGGAAAGGTTACTTCCTGCTGTGTTCTCATGGAAGTCAAGTGCTGGAAAGAAACCAATGCATGTGTTGTAACACCCGACATGTTAGGAAAACCCATCCAAGGCTCTTGCCAAAATATTGCTTTTGCTGGTAAGCAACTACCCTAAATGAATCATTAAACTGGAATCAATTTGTTGAAACAAAATGAATATGAAAAAAAGAATTAAAAGTTGTAGAAGAATGCCATTAGCAAAAGGTGACTTTACTATCTCTCCTTCTGGGAATGAATCACTCGGCCAAAGAAAGCCTAAATTCACATGTTATATCAAACTTCTCAGAAAGACTAGAGTGGTGCACAGCAGGGCATCATTCTCATTTACCCTTGTCAATCTGATTTAGAACTGCTCTTTACAATGCTGACACAGTGTTGATGAAAGAATATCCACAGCCCTGAATCTCCATTGCCTGGAGAACAGAGTATTTCTTACATCTTACATGCTGCACACCTTCTAGGGCACAAGGGTATTCCTCCTTATTTTTTTACTATACATACCTCAAATCAGGGTTTTTTTCACCTCATGTTTAAAAAGTTTCAGTTAAATTTTCCTTTTGTTGTAACTCTAGAACTCTGTTGTAGTTTCTTTTGCTCTCTGGTAAGAAAAAGAAGAAAAAGCAGATATCACCCCAGTCTTCAAAAAGACAAGAAGAACCCAGGGAACTGCTGTCTAGTCAGCCTCACCTCAATCCCTGGAAAGGTGATGGAGTGCCACATTCTGGAGGCCATCTATATCCAATGGATGACAAGAAAGTAATCAGTAGTCAGCATGGATTAATTGAAAGTCATGTTTGGCCAACCAGATTTCCTTTTACAGTGAAAAAATTGTCTGGGTGGATGAGTGCAGAATTGTGGATAACGTCTACCTTGACTTCAGCAAGGCTTTCAAAATTGTCTCCCACAACATCCTTATAGGCAGGATTAATGGGCACTGAGGTGAATTGAGAACTGGCTAAACATCAGATCCCAGAGGGTCCTAATTAGTGGCATAGGGTCTAGTTGGAGGGATTGTTTAACTTCTTCATCAGTGACTGGGATGAAGGTCTAGGTGCATCCTCAGCAAGTTCATGGATGACACAAAGCTGGGAGGAGTTTTGGGCTGAGACCCCTGAGTGCTTTGCAGCCTTTCAGAAGGACCTGGGAATTTTAGAGAGACGGGCAGAAAGGAACCATCTGAAATTCAACAAAGGCAAATGCAGGATCCTGCACCTGGGTAGGAATTAAGATCCCTAATTCTAGGCTATGTGATCCCCTTTATAACTACAAGTTTGGGGGTTTTCATGTGTGACATCATTAACTTGCACAAAACATGTTTTCCCATATGTTTTTCATAAAAACTGTTACGGAACTGATTATTAAGCAAAATTTACCTTACAGTAAACCTGTCTAAAAACTCCTCTGCATAATTTAGCATTACTTTATAGAGGGCAGTTGTAAGGTAGTCCCATATGATGAAAAGACATTGGAGAAAATAAAGTTTTTCAAGAAGAAAATCTTATGCACTGGTGTGACTTGCATTATTAACAAGATTATCTTGTAAGATGGTCTTGTTAATAATAAACATAGCCACATTTTTCACACTGCATTGGAATGGTGATTCTTAGCTTCAGTCACGAAAAGGAAAATTATTAACAGGCATGAAACTAGCCTCTTTGGAAAAGGCCTTAAAAGCATATTGCAACAGATAAAATACAAACCCACAGACCTCACAAATTTTAATGCTGGAAAGCCTGACCATCCAAAAGGAAGTTTCTACTTAAGTAAACAAATATTTGAAAGCAAGGAAATATAAAATTAATGGCATGCAGACAACATACATCTGCAGTCATACCCTTTCCATAACCAGAGAGTTTGAGGAGGCTTTTCGACGTTGAATCTCTCATATGTTTTAAACTTAAGGACTGCTTAACAAAGGAATTTTGATTTTTTTTTTCCAGCTTAAATGCTGGATATTGACTGCCTTTTATCTAGGTTGCAGAAACTTCAAGACAGCATAGCACAAGTATATTTATGGCAAGTTCCCAGGAGTAGAGCTAAAGACCTTAGATTTTCTGCACTTTAGAGATGTGTCACTTAACAATATGCAGAGGACATAGGCAAAACAGGACAAATGCAAGTTAGTGCCTAGTTACACACTGATATCATCTAAGAACTGGAATTCTAACAAAACAATTCAGGGTAATTCAACTCCCACAGTCTAGGGGATAAAAAGAACTCATTAGGTAATAGTTGGGTTTTCTCATGTAACTTTTAAAATAACATTGTTCAAAATGATATTAAATGAATAAACAGCATACTGTCTTTCTTAGCCTGAAAAATTGTGCATCTTGTTAGATTTGGGTTATGATGCAAATTATACTTGAAAGCCTTTGTAATAAAGAACACTTGTTTATGTCACGTGTTTGATTTACTATTCAGCTATAATCCCAAGTGGAAACTTGTGATCTGGGATTGGTTCACAACTAATGGTTTTTCATACCAGCTGAATAAATGAAATTTCTCACTTTTACAGGCCTAATTAAGTACTGAACAAGAGAGAATACCTTCCCCCAATTTCTCCATTACAAATAAAAAGCTACAATTCTTCTGTCCGCATAGGACATGCAATAATTTAAACAGATGCTAAGGATGGTTAGTACTGACAGGACATTTTATTGTGTACAGTGAAATTGTCCAACTTTTCAAAGAAGTGTATGTTTTCTGTTTATCTTATCACCAGTAATATGAAATTAATATGGATGTTAAAAATCTCAAAGTTCATATTGACAATCAGGCAGAAAAAGAAATATAAACAAAGTAAACCAATATGAAAATCCATGCCTTCCCATACAAACACACTTTCTGAACTGAGTTTCAATTTGAAATATTATTGTTTCAGTCTGCTTAGAAGAACTCTGCACAATATCTAGACTAACAAAGAGGCTGGAGCTGGTCTTGGGTTTGACCTGTTTCCAAAAGTTTTTTATGTATTCTTTCTACTAACAGTGAGTTGATTTCAACCTTTTGACTAATAACACATTTTTGTATAGCTGATTGATTTGGCATAGTTCTTCAGGAAAGCAGCCCTGTGTTGCTGGCTGCGCATCTTTTGAGTGAATTTATGTCTTCCACAGCCACAATTAACTGTGAAGATGGAACAGAATATGCACGGATTTTTTTATACTGGAGATGCAAGGAGTGGGAGACAGAAAGATGAAAGATCAAAATCTGAAAAGTTGAAAAGTACAGAACTCTATACTACAACAAAATGTTGTGGTATGTCCAATCCTTCTCCCTGTATTTCAGCCTTCAACAATAAACATGATATTTTATGTTTATTTACATTTAAAATCTAAAGCATACATTTTAAAAAAACTGCTTACCCTTCCATGAAGGGTGGATTAATTAGTGGCATACTCTCTCTGCATACTTGTCATGTCCTCTCCATCTTGCTTTATGTGGTAGACTTGTTTTCTCACTATGCCTTCAGAAAAATCTTTAAACACATAGTTTGAAATACATTTAAAGTCAGGCCTATCTATCCTCTTCACAGGTCAATTGAATCGTTTTGTATTCACCACAAAATGTCCATTCTCCACTGCGCATGCACATAGACCACATCCTTTTAATCCTAGTGACATACTATCTGTGTAAGAACACTCACCAATGAAAGAATAAAACACAGAAACTGACAAAAAATGCTCTGCAGAAGTAGAATGGCTCAACATATTTGAAGTGAGCTATTTATAGAAATCATTGTGAGGCTGTAGATTTTAAATAAACTCCTTATTTCTCTGCTTTGGTAATGGCAATGACCTAAAGAGGCAAAAGGTCCTGGGTACACCAGGACCATAAAGAAATTCTTCCATACACTCTATGGATTGTTATGCTAACCTGATGCAGGAAAGGCACTTGAATGGCTACATTAGCACTACAAAGATAAGAGGAGAGAAGTAGGTATAAAATCATGCAGACAGGAGCTCACAACATCCTCTACAAATATCTGTATTAAAATCTAATTAGTCATCCATGTCCATTAATGCAAGACAGGATGATATGACTTGAATTGTTGAAAGAAGGATGCTGTCCAAGAGTAGAAGGAAATGCCCTAACTATAATGGCAGTTCAGTCTATTTGGTTGCCTTAAGCTTTGCTGCTGCTTTCAGGTCAGAGAAAGACCATATTAGAAAGAGTGCCTGGTATTTACTAATTTTTTTTCTATTGAAATATTCAAAATTCCTTCTTGATCCATCAGGAATTTTTCTGTATCACATTTCTCTGTGATCAGCACTAATTAGTGTTCATAGATAATTTTTAGGTGACAACTGGCAAAGAAATAGCTCATGCATTAAGGGAGGTTTCCATGCTAATAGAATGAGTATTAGTATGACTGCTTATAATACTGCTGCTGTGACTGATACCACTACTACTATTTTTTAGGCTGCCTTTGTGTGACCAATATTAATGCTCTCTTTTTTTCTGGCTGATTTTAGAATTTTAATTTAAAATACAAGCAGGAGATAAAAGGGTAGACAAAAGGCTAGACTGGGCAAACAGTTCATGAACCAACAGAGAATCATAACCAGAATAAATATTACATAATGTAATCCTCAAAATATCATCCTGGTGGGCTTAGTACACCTTCTCTGTTTCTGCCACAACATAAAATGACAGCAACATAACTGTAATACACATATAACAGTTTAACATAACAGCAGTGTGGTTATACTTTGCTTCACATACATAATGTTAATTACCAAAGATTTTCATTAAATTTACTCATGAGGGGAGTTTACAAGATGGAGGGAATAACCCCTATTTTTGAAGTAGGTTACAGTCTCAGTACCAGAAATTTATTTGAGTTACAGGATACTTATACAGAGACATGTTGATGCAATATATTATCCTTAATGACACTGAAAGCAACTGAAATTGAACATTCATCCATATTGCTTTGAAAACATGAATATTGTACTAAAAGTACAGATACTATCTTTTTTAGCAGGGCATTAGTAACTGCACAAAAATCTCATTTTTTTCTACAAATTATAACATATGAAAACACTGGGAAGGTAAGCAAATGGGGTCTTTGAAGTCATAAACAAAGGAAAGTTATAAACTTCCATGGGAAAATAAGCAACTATTTACTCTAGGGTATTGCTCAAACCTGCATTATTTTTACAGGCCAGAAGGCAACTGTAATATTTTAAAGCGCTTGTTGCAGTAGCAGGACATGCTTTTGTTTTCATAGCCTCCTTTCTCAGGTGGTTGCCACATGTTTGGCTTCTGTGCAAAGGTATATTATTTCATGACTTACCTCTCTGGTACACAGTTTGGTTGAGAATGGGGAGATTTCTTTTAGAATTGGAATGTTTAGCCATTCTGCAGAATAAATACAAACCAGCACAGCAGAGGCCAAACTGCGGATTACAGAAGAGAGAGGAAATGACTGAAGAATGAATCCAAATATAGATTCTGGCCACTGGGCAGAGAAACCTGGAAGTATAGAAGCAGCTATCCACTTGAATTGAGGGACTGTCCCAAAAACCATCAAGTTCCAACCCTCCTGTCATGGGGTGGGTCTTCTTTTCTAGAAGGGAATTTTTAGTTGTAACAATGTCTGTTAAAAAAATCAGAAACTCATGTGAGAGGTGTACAAGAACCAGTAATGGCTATACAAAAACCTTCAGAACCAGCCTTAGGGCTTTAAAGTCCATGAGTTCTCCTTTCCATTACTAGTAAATATTAGAGCCAAAATAGCAACCTACCCTCCACACACCAAATATGTCTTCTAAATTAATCTCATGGAAATCTTCCCTGAAGTCTAAAAATTTCAGTCAGCTTGTTTATTCATTTTGCTCTTTTGGGACTTCTCTGGGACCACAAGCAAGTCAGGGCAAAAAAACACTGTGAGAGGCTGATTTTATGGTATTTACCATCTGACCAGAAAGAATTATAGAAATCTCCCAGAGGTGTTTACAATGAAGAGGTTTGCATAGCAAGAGTACTTATGAGTTCTTTCACTGAAACAGCTCATTTGCCAACCTTTTTATGTTTCACCCTCAATAGAGCTGAAAAAACCTCAGTTCAGAACAAAAAACACCAGTGCAAAAATAAGTGCCTAGTACTGTATAGTAATAACATGATGTGAAACAGTCTCTACTTTCAGTGGGTGAGCATGTAGTGGCTGGGGTAATATTTTCTTCAGTAACGTAAGCGCAGTTCCTAACTACTGTTTCTAGCCCTGTACTTTTAGCACTTTTCTTGTTTCAGCCACAACTAACTCAAACTCAATATATTAAAATTATGAAAATTTTCTGTGCTCTTTTCTCCTACATTTCCTAACCATGTTGCTGTTTCACTTAAATAATTTTTATTGTGCCATTCAGGAAGAAAGAATCAGAAATGTGAGAGAAGACTGAGAATATGCACCATGTTCTCTTTTGGGTTTGACTCTTGCTGCTACGCCAGCTTTCTTTGATGGCTTCACCACTGAGGACTGAGAGCCACACACATGCAGGGGTCAGTTGTGCTAACCTCCATGGGACAGATTTTATCTGGTATGGCAGTTCAGACTCCAAAGCAGCTGCTAGTTCATGTCATCAGCACATCTGGCTCCATATATCCTGACTTTTCCTTTTAACAGTGTAGCTGGCTGGATGTATGTGAAAGACTAAGCATGGGGTCATCTGCTCAGGAGGTATTAGCCATATCCTTCAGAGCCTTACTGTGACTCTCAGAAATAGTTTCCCTATTTTCTTGTCCCAGGGACAGGACTTATGTCTGCCTGGGATGCAGGTTTTCATCCAGGGTGAAATCCTGTCTTCACTGCTAGCAATTAGCATTTTGTTACTGATGTCGGTAAAGGCAGAAATTTTTCTTAGATGCAGTCCAGGGAGCTGAGAAACACTGAGAAAGTGCCAGTGTAAGCATAATACTTCTGTGAAGAAAAATGTAATATTATTTTATTATTCTTGTAAATAATATAGTTATATCATATATAATAGAAAATTAAACATATTTTAATATCTTATAATGATATTAATTATATAATTTATTCTTAATTAATTTTTATCCACGCTTTTCTGACAATATTGTCATCTGTAGCTGCCAGGATAATCTTCTTACAGATTATTTTCTGCCTTTCCCACTAACACTTTTCTTCCATTGAATATTTCCAGGAAGATACAGTAATTCTTTCTAAAATTAGTTGTAATATGCAAAGAGAGAAACAGTCTCTTTTTGTACAGTCAAATTTTAACTCCCTGTGTGGATTTACATCTTCATCCTTCAAATAAGCTTGAACAAGTAATTTCTTATGCTCATTTAAATGCACAGATTTATTGATTTGCAAAAGGTGCTCATGTAGGATATATTCTTGAGTAATTATTTATGAAAGTAGGGCCATAGGACCTATTACAAATAGTGTGAAAAGAAAACCTAAAATCAGAATTGGTTATCAGCACTTCTTTCTTCAAAAATGTCAAAAGTAAACAGATAAAATGATTACTTATCACCTTGTTCAATAAAACAGGATTCTGCATTAAGCTGTTCTCACTGTAGCTCAACAAAGAATTTAATATAATTATATTCATGCTGAAATACTTTGCTGAGTTAAGGCCTAGATGACTAATCCATATTTCACAGATATAGTGGAAGGTTAGGTCTTTGAGGTCAGCTTGATCCCTTGATTTTGGAATTTAATACAAAAAAGTTTACTTACAAGACTTAGCAGAGTGTGTTAAGTATTCAAAAGAGTACTTCTTTATACAGTTTATTATAAATTCACTTCTCTGTGTACTTGTATTCACTAGAGATTCATGTTCCACTCATAAACCCTGTAATAAATTTTTTATTTCTGATTTCAAATGCTGCAATATTTTTTCTAATAATAAATGTTATCCCAAAGGGACTGTGAATATGCTGATTACAAAAAGCATCTCATGGGAGCTTCCATAACAATGAGATGAAACCCTTTGGCTTCTCACAACAAAGTGAGGAGAATCTCTCTTTAATATCTGTGTCTACTGGACACTTTTCACACAATATAGTGACTTATTTATCTTCATGAAAGAGTATTTTTCTATTATATACAGAAAAATTCAACTTGCTATGTGTATGGCTTAGTGGCAGATAATATATTAATGAACTACACAACCTGGATGCTCATTATTTTGAAATACAGTGTGACATTTCATCTAAATATTCTTCCTTCAGCTCCTCTCTCAAATAGGGAATCTTGAATAATGAAAATATAATTCTAGATAAAATTTTAATTCAGTGTCACACTGACGTATCACCTCTGATCTTTTGACCAAAATTTACCTTCTTACATATTTCATATGTAAGATCCATATTACCCAACTAGACTCAGCTGCACTGCCAAATTTGGCTTGGAAATAGATATCCACAGGTTGGATTTCACCTGTTGATGGATCCCTCTTTTTCTCCTGTCGGTATAAGTTACTCATGTTGGCCCTGACATTAGAGTATCTGTCTTCCTCATAATCTTCAGCTTATTTATCCTCACAGTCCTGAAAAGAGATTTTCTTGTCCAAAAAAATACAGCAAAGAGATAGAAAATAGTTAATCTGAGGCCACAGTAGTGACCCTTCATTACAGGGGAGAGAAATGACACCTAACTCTGCTCTCCTGTATTACTGAAGACTGCCCTTACCATTGCATGGTTTTGGCATTCTTCCTTTGCTTTCTGTATCCCAACCTTAAAACAACTGCTGAAATTTTTCATTCCTTATTTTTTCTTTCTTCATCTCAATTACACACTTCATCTGGCAATCTGCCCTGCTCCTGAAATCAGAACTCTTCTTGCCTCAGTGTGCAAGTTTGGCTTAACCCTTTCCTATAACTAAAAGCACCTGCCATTCCCTTCCTTTGTTCTGGATAGTGTTTTTTTAATGTCCAAACACAGCTCTACTTTGTCCCAAAGTGTTGCTTTCTATTCACAAGATACCATTTCCTTCAAGACAGTTTATAAGAGGACTCTGTTTGATAAAATTCACTGACGAAAATGTTTTAGAAGAACGTCTAAGTTATTCTTCACATATCAGGAGAAGGAAAGGAATGAAAAGCTCTTTTTTTTTTTTCTCAAAATCTTCAACCCCAAGCCATGTAACCTTCAGCAGTGATCTCAGTAGACAGAGACCCAACTCGGTGTGTTCTTGTCATTGTGCACTGGTGCAATGCAGGCCAAGGTGTGTTGCTCTTGGCATGGGCAGGTGAGATGACAGCCCAGAGGAGGGAACAGCATGAACAACAGCACCAACAAATCTGAGAAAACTGATGATGAAAGGCAAGTTTTCAACCCACTTGCTAGAGAGGTGTTTTATTTTTCAACATACACAGAAAGAAAACACATTCCATAAATCTAATAAAGCTGCATTGTTAAGAGCAGCCATCCTTGCCATTCCTGTGAAATTAAATGTACTGCACTATAATTCCCTGATTGTGCCTGTAAAGTTACTGACAGAGCAACAAAAACGTGGATGAGACAAAAGATGATTGTGTTTCTGAGCAAAATTGAGGCTTACAGATCATTTGGGATTTCAGCAACCAACCTCAGTGCAGTACAACTTGCTGGAAGACAACAGACACTGGTAGGCTGACACTAGTCAGTGAACACTGAAGAAAGTATTTCACAGATGTTTCTTCTAACTGGATTCATAACACCACTTTGATGACATTTTCAAACTTTTTTATTTTGAAAGATGCTTATGCTTTTGATTTTTTTTTTTTTTTTTTTAATTTGCGCAGAAAACAATGTGCCCAGGAAGCTTCTTGACTTATCTGCAGGAAGTTTCAGGCTAGTAATGTCCAAATTTGTCTATTTAGAGATATTCTTACTCTACATAAGAAGGAAAAGTTATAACACACCACCACCCCACCCCCACCCCACCCCTAACCAGCAGATTATAAAACGAGATCAATCATATAATTTAGGAAAGCAATTTGTGACCAAGTAACAATGAGATGTCTACTGAACTGGTAAAAAAATATGGATTGGTTGGAGAGAGCAGTGTAGGAATCCAGACACTAAATATCAATGATACAGGTTACTGTGGTGGGGAAGAGTCTTCATGTCAATCCAACTGTCATCTCTGACAAGCCAGACTCTTACTTTTTGAACAAATCAATTGAAGTTCAACTCCAAAGAGATACTTTCTGGAGAAGCAAAATGGTCGTTTGGACTTGAAGGTGTCCAGCCCCTAAGGGCCATGAGCAAATTGGGCCATACTGCTTAGGAGTTGGACTTAGGAAATGAAGGTTCAGTACCATTTTCAGACTCATCAAGAGCCTCAAGACACTTCTTAAACTGGTGTCTGTATTTCAAGAGATTAAATTCCTCTGCTAAAAAAGCCCAAATGGCCTCATGCAGTCAAAAAGCTCAAATGCCAGTGGCCTCGCATCTTTCCATCAGCTAATATCTCTTACATGGTTAATTCTTGTCCTATGCTCTGTACAGAGCAGGATTCCCACTCCCAGCCCTTTCTGCTGGGGAAAAAGACAACTGAAAGCAGGAGACTGATAAACCAAATCACAATCTTGCTTTATTGTCTACATAAAGATTTAAGCTTACTGTTTTTCTATTCCCATGTCTAGAGATTTCACTAAAGGATTTTTGAGTTTGCTTAATAATAATTGGGGTATTTATTCTAATAATATGTGAGCTTATAGCATTTATGAATACTTCCCACCACTGCAAACTTCAGGACCACAGTGATTTCACTGTCTGCACTTTTCAAAGGTGTTTAATTCTCCAAATAATATAAAGGCACAGTCATAGATTTAATTTTCTACCCATTTGAAAGCTGCATTTATATGTTAGGGGTCTTTTTTCACAAATGGTCCATTTTTAAGCAGCACATCTCAGCTTGATAAGAGTGCAGAAAGTAAACTTACACAAATTGACCTACAGGGCATTAACTAGGTCCAGATTATTTTAGTAAACATAAAATCCCTTTAACTTAGTTTGGCCTAAGCAAAACAGTTCAACATAGACCCACCTATCCAGGGGCATGTGAGAGATGCATTCAGGACTACAGAGCTCTTCTTTCCATTTCCTTCGCCTTTCTGCCTTAGTTGATAGCACTTGCAGGATATGCTAATGTCATCATTACACAGCCCCTGACTCTGCCTTCAGGGAAGAAAAAACACAAGCTAGAGTGAAACATTTGTCTCTGAAAGTCCATTTGAAAGGTCACCTGAGAGTAAAAAACAGAACTTTGCTGTATTTTCTGGCTTGGAGAATTTGCAAACTTATGAAAGGACCACGGAGATGTACAGCAGGGTATTGCCAAGCCATAGCATTTAGAAAACATAGAGGGGTCTAGGGAGTTAAAATTCAAGGGCTGAATAGAAGTCAGTCAAAGCTGTGAGAGAAGAACAAGTAAAGCAAAAGGCAGCTGGAGCTCGGCTGACTTCCAAGGTCAAAGCAGTAGTGATTGATAATTATAAAGAAGACCTTAACGTATCCTTGCATTTGTGTGAGGATTTTGTTATAGGATATTAATTAATTATTTTTTGTATACGGAGCCTATATTTTTAAAAATGCCTGGGAAGCATTGGGTTATTCACTGTGATTATTCATTACCCATCAGGCAGCTTCCCAGGTTGTGATGACTCTTCAGCATTCTCCCAAACACCAGATGTACTCCTAAAAGGCAAGATGTCAGTAACATTGACAAAATGTCCTGTGCAGGAGTTGTCAGCACTGGGCAGCAGGGATCCCTCCTACAGCGAGCATGCCGATGCCTGGGAGCCAGCTACCCGCCCTCTCGTTAGCACAAGGGCACTTGCTGCTGCTGTCAACAGTAATGAGTGTGACAGGGGACTGCCCGGGGGACACATGCCACTGACAAGGTGCCCTTCCCTACCAAACAGTTTGCAACCACTGGGTGATCCAATGAATGTGGTAGGGGCAACCTCTGACTTCAGACTGCCTAGAGCTGCTCTTCTTGTTGCTGTCTTGGAATATTGTGGGTGTGGGGTCTCAAGACATTGCCTTGCATGTGCTGTACCTTCTTACAAATGCAGCACTAGCACTAAAACATTAATTAACTATCTCTCAGTAGTGATTAATGACAGGCTCTGTCACAGTAACTCAGTGTGTTCTATTCATTTTGTAGGCACATCATCTCCTTATATCTTCATTTGACATTTAGGAAAATGTATTTGCTACAAGGATTGTATTGCAAGCAACAGCACCTTTCCACTTAGATGCATATTTTGAGACCAGAATGGAACTAATACAAAAGTATTCATAACATAATGTCATTGTAATGGATTTGTAAACACCCTCCTAGCATTACAATGATGCCAGCTCAATAGATTTGTAATGTACTGAAAAGTGAAATACCAGCACACTTAGAGCATGCAGATAGGTTTCAAACAATTAAAATTTGAGACTCTTTGTCAAATTCTATCCCATGTTACCTCTACTCTCTTATTTTAGATTCAGTTAAAAAAAGGGGCTTCTGTATGTTCTTGACATCCTCCTCTGCTTCAAAACAGACATGGGCTAAAACATTTGTTGAATTCAATCCAGTGTTTTGTGGAAGAGAAAGTTCTGTCTCATGGTTACTCATCCCTTCCAAAGCAGAGTTTTCCACTTTCAGGCTTTCTTTTAAGTTTTATTCTGGGAGAATGAAAACAAACACACAAAGATATGTTTGCAATCTTGGCTCCACCACCAACTCAATATGTGGCCTTTTGCATATCACTTTGCAAAAAGCTACTGATGGCTTTCCTAGGCTCAGGGAGAAGGGTTGGCCCTGCAGGAATCTTATTTTGGAGGAAGGCTCTCTGCAAAGCACCTTTCCCAGGAAAATAAACCTTTAAGCAAATCACTCTATTTTACAGGATGAACTTTATACCCAAGCCTCAAGCAGATCTGGAATTTGCTTGAAGCAAACAGTTCAAAACATCAGGGTATAATTAAATGTCTTTGTTTGGGATGAATGTGCTCTCATGATAATTCTCCAATTAATGAATTTTACTAACCCCTGAAGATCTCACATTGGAGCTGGGTGAGCTGATCTAGATGGGATGATTGCTGTTCACTTTTTTTCTCATTTGTTTTGTCAGGTGTAAGAAACAGCACAGAAAATATTATATGCTTATTATTTTATGGAAATTGTTAACATTCTGAACACTTTCCAAATTTAATAGATCTCTCAACAAATTGGTATTCATTCATAATATCTTTTAAGGGTACTGTGTTCATAACAGCACAAAAATGAAAACAACTCTTGCTGGTATGGAATTATATCACATTCAGAAAATACGCGTTAGGAAAGGAAGCAGAACAGATATGTTATTCCATATCTTTCTTTTCATGCTTATTCGTAGTCTTTTACTAAACACTGTATTTCAGGGTAGGAAAAAACAAAGGAAAAAGTTAGAAAGCCACTTTCATCTACAAATTTGTGCTATGAAGCTGATCAAACTCTTACAGACCACTGACACACGTGATGTCAAAGTGGCCTGATGAAGTGAATCAGCTGGACTGAGGATGCACAGGAGGTCAATCGCAGATGTGAAAAGGGGACCTAATACAAAATGAAGTGCCTGGCAGTTTCACAGTTGCCCTCTCTTTACTGGAATTTCCCTTCAGCAATCTAAAATTAAAGTTAGATTTGGATTACTTAACTTCCTGCTATTTTTCAGCAAGACATAGTCAGAAAACCTTAAATTTCTGCCTTTGAGCACCAGCTGTCTTTTAGAGAATCGATTATAGAGGGTAACCTGGAATGAGAATTTAATCCTTAATCACACCTCCTGAGACCTGTTATGTTCAGGGAGTTCACACCACCTCTGTGTGAACAGTGGCAACACTCACACAGAAAACCTCCCACCTTCTTTGCATGTCAGGGAAGCCAAGCTCTACTTTAAGTCAGTTTAATTCCATTACCTGTCTTCTGCCAGGATGAGAACTTCCTGAACCTCTTAAACAGGGAAGAATTGGTAATATAAGTAGAAAGTTTTGGTAATATGTTTTGGCAATTTGTGCATTTGTTTATCAGAAAAACTGCTTCTGGTTCTGTCCTTGGGTCACTGAAAGGGTAATGTGAACAAGTTTCATGAAATGAGAGCATATTTCTTTATATGTGTAGATTTATACTTCAGTTCTGCTTAATCATTGAAACTCGTTTCCCTCTTTTTGAGATGGGTAAACTGGAAGTTTAGTTCAATCTTGGAGTGAACTTTCCAGCTTCCCTTGACAATTTCTGGAGATTTTTGACACATATTTGTTTCCAACTTCTCCCGAGATTTGGGACTGCAGATCTCACCCAGTGTACAGATCATTTGTAGTTGCCTCTCTAGCCTGGATACATCAAGGTTTCCAGGATAAAACTTTCTTAACTGAAAGTAATTGATGTATGGAAACTGGAGAAGTTTTAAGAATGTTTGCAACAGAGACCACTTCCCAAACTATCAAAAATGACCACATATTATTTTCTGTAATGACTATGAAAACTTTATCTGTGAAGCTTTCCAAATGCCAGTGAGTACGGGTGTTGTATGAGCACCTGTGTGAGTACACATTGCACACTGACTGCACTGAATTGTTCTCAGAGATAAAGCAGGTGTAACTTCACCAATTTATGTGATACCATGCTTTTCCTATACACATGCCAGCTCTAATGCTTTTTAGCTGCTGTGGAGCTCAAGAGAAAATTTTTGTAGCAGAGGGGGATGTGTGTGTCTATGTCTGTGTTTGTGTGTCAGCTTGTGTGTGTTTATGACACAACAGAGGTCTAAGAAGACAATACTGTACAAATCAAGGACAGTGTATGTTATTAATTAGCAAGCAAAACATTTTTTTAAAAAAATTGACCGCATACAGCACTTGGTTGTACACTGGTAAGGAGGAGAAGCTGGCTAATAATAGAGGACTGCTTTTTGTAGTGCCACAGAACAGTGCTGTTTTGGGGACATGCAGTGAAATCCTTTGTGTGCTACCATGCAGGCACAAAGTACTGCCCATTCAGGGCTGAGCTGCATTGCAGGTGCACCCATTGTTAGTATTGATATGAATTACATTAAAATCGAAAAATATGGATTAATACTGTAAATAATAATTGTGTCATATGGCATGGCAGACTTGCAATTATATAAAAACTACACTTCTCCAAGTAAACCAGATATACCTGGTTAGACAATGATTTTTTTTTTTTTTTTTTGCTTTTCTGAAAGAGTGGGATTCTGAAATCAATATTTTGTGAGAAAAGGCTCTAGTTTTAGAAATAAGCTCTTTGATTTTGTAATGTATTTAAGATACAGAGATAGCATTCACAGACTATTTCAAGCAGCATATCAGGTCGATTCAGAAATAAAGGCACAGAGCCTGTTGAGAAGACTGAGTTTAAGTGGCTGCTGTGTGACCTTAGATAAGTCACCAGTCCTCTGAGTCCTGTTTCCTTATCTCATAAAATAGGAATAAGTGGGTTTATTCAGTCTCACAGAGTAATTGGGCAGCTAAATACATAGGAAATGGTTGAGAGAGCTATAATAATAGGGCCCACGTAAGTCCATAATGCTTCAGTAAGGAAATAGAAATGCTAGCACTGAGAAGTACTGTGCTAAAGAAATGATTGTTTGGAGTTAATGTACCTACTTCATGGCTTTTTCAGTGAAGAAAGAACTGAATGTGTAATGTTATAGTGATGACGTCCTATTTTAAATTCCATGTGCCCAAGGCTTAAACTGTGAAATTACTGTAGTCACATCTGTAATGCATTCAATCTAAAAAAGTCACTGCATATCTGCTGTTCTAATAGAATGTTTTAAGAATTTACATGGATGTAAAAGGATTTACACAATTCCATTGATGTCCAATTTTTAATACCTAGTTTTCATTCCACAAAGGTTCATAGACTCTTACTTTTGGTTTATTTACACTAGATTAGATAGGACTGAAAAATGCTTAAATCTGTGTACGTTAGTTTCAAGTTGTGTTTCTGGGCTCTACTATTTGCTTCACCTTTTATTCACCTTTTCCCAACTTTTTAAATTTTAAATATTTCTCTGAAGAACCAATTTTGCCAATCTTCATCATGTGAGAATCTGACCATTTTCTCATTGCCTCAGTTCCCTAAATCTTCCTAGATCTTTTTAGGTCCTCAGCTGATATCAACACCTTGGGTCCAGAGGCATGTCTTATTCTGGTTCCTGTTTTGCAAAACTTTTCAACAAAGCTAAGTCATTTAAAAGAAGCAACCATATAGAACATTAAAAATATTCCATGAATCAAAATGAACAAAACTAGGTCATGTTTATATGGATAAAACAAGCTATGGATTTTTCTTCTCTGTCACTCTTTTAAGTGGCATGAAAACCACATTTAAAAATCACTTTACTCTGGTACTGCAGATATATTTGTGGGAAGGCAAATTTTGTGGACAGAAAACATTACAGAGCTTGAATGGTCTAATAATCTATATCCAGAGGGCAATGTGTAAAGAGGAACAGCTCCCTCAGAACTTTTCTCTTAATGTGTGATATAATGCACACATATACTGAATGGGAAGTGACACAATTTTTTATTTTCAGTATTTCTTTAGTTATGGAAGGCACCAAAATTGCAATGAAGAGAGACAATTAGAAACCACTGTATGTTCTAATAATTCCCATATTCTAATGTAAGTTACATGACAAGTAAATACCTTTCAATTGTCAAGGGCATCTGTTGATTTTCCAAACAAAATTTTCTTATTGAGAAGGGTAATCCTTAAAGATAACTATTTTCATTGAGAAATTAATTTTGTTCTAAAATCTCAAAAAAACTTAAAGTGGCAAAAAGCTTATGTGTTTTTCTTTAAGAGTTTTACTTCTCTTTTTACTAAAAAGATGGAGAAAATATTTTATGAAGTAAGAATTTAATTTTTTACTGCATTTTAAACTCATTATTTATTGGTAAAATAAGAAAATGTGAATGTAGGAAGAGAGGTTTTCTGCACTGGCCTAAATTTAGGAGTAATGAATGTGGGACATAGAATATTCTTTATTTGTACATAACCAGCAGTACAAGATCTTGAAAAATAATTTTCATATGCAAAAACTTTGTAATAAGGCTATTGTTGCATTCCAAATGAGTGGACCCATTACTCTGAAATATTGCAAGATGAGAATGGAAACAAATGATGTTCAGATCATAGTGCATTCCTTCCCTCTGTGACAAGATGGATAGGATGACCTAACATGCATTTTGCATCTGTCAATTTAATTACACTGACATAAACTGTCCCCCTAGAATGGATGGCCGTCTCCCCATAGCCATTTTCCAAATGCGTTCTCTGACACACCCTGGAAAGGTCTAAAAACCTCTGAAGCAGAGACATCAGGACAGCAAATTCAACAAACTTTTGTTTTCTGGGCAGCAGCCAGGTTTGATTCCTGGTAATTTTTCAGCCACTCTGGCTCTTGAGAATTGTTTTCACCAAATCAGCTTGTGTTGCTAACAGCCCTCTGTTCTGTACCACAGTCAGCATGTTGTCTAAACAGACCATTATCCCTAGCCCTTGCACACAGAAGGCTGCTACCATGGAGCTGACAAGAGGCCAAATGTTAGGCTGGAGATCTGCCAAAGTTCTCCTTCCCAGCAAAGCCTGGAGGAACCTTTGACATTTTTTCACTAACAGGATAGTAAGACATCATTCAGGTCTAATTTCACCATGCAGTTGTCCTATGTTGAGGTGTCTCTTAGGAGATGGAGACCCTCATCTTGCAAGGCGTTTATTGGTATATTACTCTAGCATTCAGTCTTTATAGATTTATTACAAATTAATTGTCATTCCTCTCTACTTTTGAGCATCAGGAACAAATTTCTTGCAAATATTACTTGGAGTGAGAGAATTTTTACTCTTACTTGCTTTTGCCTAAGGAAAAATCATCTTTTGCTGTGTATCAGATATTTGTTTAAAAAATGGGAACTGTGAAGAAAAGATAAAAGATATCTGCAAAATCTGTCAGTGTTGACATTGTTTATTTAAATTTTACCAGGATCTTTACTTCTGTGTACTCAGCTGTTGAAATACAATTCTTCTTTCTCCTTGGTCAACCACATTCTTGGTGTCATTAAAAACAGGGAGACCAGCAGGTTGAGGGAGGTGATTCTGCTCCTCTACTCAGCTCTGGTGAAACTCCACCTGGAGTACTACATTCAGCTCTGTGTTTCCCAACACAGGGAAGGACATTCACCTGCTGGAGTATGTCCAGAGGAGGCCACAAAAATGACCAGAGCAAGGCTGGAGCACCTCTCCTCTGAAGACAGGCTGAGGGAGTTGGGGTTGTTCAGGCTGGAGAAGAGAAGGCCCCAGGAAAACCTTACAGCACTGTGGAAGGGCATGTCACCCTCTCCCCACCACAGGCAGCTGGTGAGGATAACCCAGGTGGGCAATGCCCAGCAGGTATCATCTCCTGGTGCCAAAAGGTCTGCCAGTTTAACAGATGTGGGAAGAGATAAAAAACATAGGTGACCAAAAGGCCTGTTTCACACTACGAAAGTGCTACAGATTTTCACAGAGGCAGAAGTCTCCTACACATGCTCTGTAAGTGTGCCAGACTTCTTCCTGGAGTCTGGACGCAGTTCCATGGTTACTTTCCTGAGAAATGAGGGAAAGGATGTCAGTGTGTGTTCCATCGGCAATTGGATGGCAAGAAACATTGGATCTTAAGTTATATTATTTCTTTGCTAGCTGTAAAATTAATGGTTAACCTTTAACCCCACATGTACAATACTAGTTGTCCTCTTTTGTCTTATGTAAGACAAAAGAGTCTACTATTGTGTAGTAATAGTCTGTCTCAGGTCTTACATCTGTTAGTTTTGTGTCTATTAAATAAATAATTGATTCTATAATAGTCAGAATCAGCCATTATTAAAGAACTTGTGAATGAGAGTGGGTCTTGGGGTGCTGGCCATCTAAGTAAGATGCCAGAGGCCTGGGCAAAAGGCAGGGACTTATTTAAACCCACGTCTGATTCATAACAAACAAGCACCTTCCAGTACCTGAAGGTGCCCTGAAAGAGACCAGAGGGGAGCTTTTTACAAGGGCATGTAGTAATAGGACAAGGGGGAATGGCTTTAAACAGAAAAAGATTATGTTTAAATCACATATTAGGAAGAAATTATTCATTATGAGAGTGGTAAGGTTTCCCAGAGAAGTTGTGGAAGCTCCATCCATGGAAGTGTTCAAAGCCAGGTTGTATAATGCTATGAGCAACCTGGCCTAACACATGGTGTCCTTGCCCACCTAGCTGGAACTAGGTGAAATTTAAGTTCCCTTATAACACAAGCCATTTTATGAATCTAGGATTTGAGTGGCAGACCATTTAGACTACTTGCAAATTTCATACTTAAAAAAATAAATTTCCTATGGCAACCAGAACACCCAGTGCTGCATTGATTAGAACATCAGATTTGTGAGCCTCTGATTTTGGCACAGAGCAGAATACTTGTCCTAGGGGCATGAAAGAGCAACCAGCTTCTTGGGTGAAAATCTTGTGCTATTCAGTTCAATGAAAAATCTACTCGTAGTTTTATCAATTTACTGAAGCTGAAGGGATGAAAAGAAAAGGAGAGGTTTAAGAAACTGATTTTCTGTCCCCTTAAAAAAAATGATTTACAGAAAAGGGTCCAAAATAAGGGTAAAATATTTATATGCAATTTTTTGCAATCAAAATGGTTGTATTTAAAAAACCCAGTTGTTTGGGATGAATTTGACTGTTTCATGTAAGCTTTGAGTGTATTTGCTTTCTGCTATAAAAGTAAGTAGTTATATAAAATTTTGGACAGAAAATTTGAAGGCAGTTCCAAAAAACAGTCTCAAATTTGATTGATAGAAAGTATTAATCAGGAATCTTTTTCAAGGTGACATGGACTTCATAAAGAGTTTCTGTTAAATTTTGCTGTGAAATGTTTTGGTAGATCCCATATTAGACTGTTAGTTGTATCTGTAAGAGCTGAACACATTTTCCATTTACATGGAATACTAAGTATTTTCATAAATTTGTCAGTTCATTAAGCTTGCTGGTTTTAGGGGTACCACCATTCTCATTTCAAGATTTTTTGCTCACTTTACATAAAGTGAGGTTCATGACAGGTGAAAATCCATCATTCTTTATTTCTGTTTTCCAGAGGGTCTGAACCAAGCTATCAATCTTACACTAATGGATATTTGAGAAAAACAATATTTTGCAGCTTGATGTTACTATCTGTTGTTTTCCTTACTTCCCACACTTCAAATGTAGACATACTTTCATATGTGTTATCTGTCCAGCTTTTAATTCCATGTACCAGATGATACAGAAAATAATTTCCTCTCTCCTGTTCACTGAAATAACAGTACAGGACTGTCATTTGCAGCAGCAATCTTTTGAACCCATTTTTCTCTTTTGTACAAAGTGATTCAGATACAGTTTGCACAATAATCAACAGCAAATAATTTGATCATCTAATTGGAGTGCACAGCAAACACAGGCACCTTACCATGGTATTTATACCTGCAGTTTATCAGTGCCTGAAATTGCACATCCAAATTTTAGTAAATTAGACTGAAGACATCTTGACATGCACATGAATCTGATTAGATGTAGAGTGTAATAAACGAAGATTATTTTTATTCCTGCTTTCAAGTCTTGCTGTTGTTTCCTCTGATCACAGTGCATTTGATGACACCTCTGTTTTCTTTAACATACTGCTAGAAATAAACATGATCTTTGCTTGATTTGTAGAATATTTTATGTGTCCAATACATCTGCATCCTCAGATTTATTTTTTTTTAAGCTCTGGAAAAAAAAGATGATTATATTGGATTTTCTCCATGACTCCCATCTCTGATGCATTGTTTGAACCATCATTTTTTATCACAGTTTCTATTCAATAAATCTACTGCATTAGCAAGTCTCATATCTAAGTTTTTTTGGGCATGGCCTTCATTCTTGTGTATTTCCCAACAAAGAACTCTGAAAAATATGAGAAACTTACCTAACAGAATAGATAAGTCAGATATCTGCTTTTTTAAACACAGCTGCAGTTACCAGTCCTGTCTGAAGCATAATTTGACAATTGCTAAGTAGATCCTGAACTTAAAGTACCTGGTTACCATATGTACAGATATTCTGGTCTCCATTGAGGAAGTCCTGTTGATAAAATTGAGGATATTTTCATGTCCTTTGCATGATTTTACATTCTGCTGGTAGGACCAACGTTGTCTAGTTTGCAAATGAAGTATATCTTCATAAAGATAGAATAACACATGGCTGCCTTTTATTTTTTAATTTTTCTTTTTATTGCCTATATATTTCATGGCCCTTCCAAAGGTTACATCTACTACATGTAAAAAGCTTTTCCTTCTACATTTATCTTTGTTTGGACAAAAATTTAATTTTCAGAAGTAGTTTTGTTCCTACCCTACTGCTTATGTCTCCTTTACTCATGAGCTGCTTATCTGTTCAGCTACTAAATTAATCTTACTGTTCAGAATACCAGAACCATTGGTATACAGAATACCACTGTCTCCACTACAGAACCAGAAGACATAGAAAATGTCCTCCCACAGCCAGCTCAATTTTGGAAGCAGATCAGTTATGTTAGTGTAGCTCTTTACCCAATCTAGTTATAGAATTCTGTACCATATTCCCAAAGGGAAAAAACAAACAAACAAACAAACCAACAAACAACAACAAAAAAAAAACAACCAAAAAAAACCCAAAAACAAGAACAAAACACCTCAGTAAAAAGCAGTTTGTGAAAGTAACTGGGTAGGATAAGAATCTTTGAACATTACAAGAAGATGTTTTAAAGTAGGGAGTCTTCTCAAGGAATGGGGAAATTGCTCTAGCTAAGTATTGGTGCAGCTGCTCTCTCCCCTGATCTGGGTACGGTGAAGTTTGAGGAGTGGCCTCATAACACAGCACTGGCTCTGTGCAAGCCTTTCCTCTCCTTGCTGTGATCCAATCTCCCTGCTTCATATTCCTAGACAGGGCATGTGCCTGCTCCCCATGATGGTCCTTCTGCCCACTAACATTCATATAAAAGCAGATGATACTTTATAATATTATATACCTTACGTTATAGCTTAAAAGCTGAAGCGTAAAATACTCGCTCACCCTGGAGATTCATTACTGGCAAATTTTTGGTAGAAATGGTCAGAGAAGAGACTTCTCCATCTTGTGGGAGCTATCACAGAATGCTGAGTGTGGGGCTAAGCAGGCAGGAGAACTGGTCTGATGTTCCTGTAGCAAAGATCAGCTTAGGAGGAGAAACTGGAATGAAAACAGAAGTGAGGGTAAATGGAGAAGGAGAGAAAGTATCAAGGAGAAATGAAAACGTGGGGAAGGAAATTTTGTTGATTTTTTATGCACATTATAATGATGCAAGAACTCTTGAGTATCTTGCAAAAAATAGATGGATATAGCAGTTGCCCTGAGGAGCTTAAAAATATGGGAATAAAATATGTGAGACTGAAGACAGTGGTTTGAAACACAATAACCTAAATGTGTGGGAATCGTAAAAGCTGTGTCACTGAGTTCAGTAGCAGAGGAGAGCTGAGGTGCACCATATATCAAATTCACACGTATCTGAAGTTCCAAAAATCACTATCTCTGCAAAGGTCTTTCTCAGCTCAGAACCCCAGGAACAGCAAAGAGCACTGAATGTAAAGAAAAGAATAATACTGAAATCTCTAAGAAAAAAACTAAAAACCTATGTCCCTTCTCTCTAGCCTTCAAAGAGCTTTGTCTTACAGTTAAGCTGGTGGTGTGAAACATGCCCTGCTTTACTGACATAAATGTAGAAAACAAATTACTTACTTTTCATTCTGAAATTAATTTTTATTCCAGTTGAATGATCAGTCTTCTCTCAACACAAATCTAACTTAAGATGTTCTCAGAAAGCATTATTTGGCAAATTAAACTAACTTGCATGGTTGTTTTTCAGTGCTATTTGCACTACAAATACGTTTTATAAGCATAACACAAGGATACATATGTATCTCTGTCTATTTCCTGATCAGTAACTACTGAAGATATTATTGGCGGTATTTTCTTTTTTTTTTTTCCAAAAACAACGAGTTTTCACAGCAAAATGGTCACATTAAAGCATTCTTTTTCTGAAAAACTTGTGACTCTAATATTCAGTATAGTGTGCATACAGAGACACCTGACAGCGTGAAAGGAGGTTATTACAGCAAACCATGAGGACTTTCAGAATTTACATGAAAAAACGAAACTATCATTTCACAAAGTGGTTTCACAGCATATCTGCAAGGGTTTTGAAAATTTATAAGTCTTTTCAGATACAATTGAAAACTTTTTTCATCCACATACCTTTTTTTTTCCTGTAATCTGTTACATTGCTACCCTCAATAACATCTTGTTTTACAGGTGAATTATATATTACATAAAATTCTCTTTAATCAGTTTTATGTTTGCTCTCTTGCAGTTAGTTTTGTGTTCACTGTATTTCAGCTCTATGCAATGTACCAATTCCATATGGCAAAATGAGGGAAATGTTAGAAACAAAAAAGATATTAGGAAGATACCTTGTCAAAACCAGGTTAAACATATTGATGTATACTAACATACATATATTTAAGTGAATTTCCTAATAGAAAATAGCATGGAATCAGTGGTTAGCAGAGTGTGGGGTTTTGTTCACCAAACAATCACTTATGAGACACAATGCATAAAATAAGTGAAGTTTTCATTAATATCAAATATGATGTTTTCTAAAAAATACTAAAATGTGGGTGGTTTATACTCTATTTAATTTCTAATTATTCTGCAACACAGAAAGCACTCTAAGCAAAAACCTTAGGAATTAAAGCAGGGTCTATTGTTGACAGAATGTGCCCAGATCCAGAACACAACTCTATTTCACATTGCCACATTTTGTAGTTTTCCTATATTGTGTGACTTTGTAGCAACTATATTTTTCCTACATGGTTTCAGTTAAAAACCTTTTTGCTCTATCTAATGAGTAAATAAATACAATTAAAAAACATTTTCCTTCAGAAAAGAGCAAGTATGACTCAAATTATTTTGAATATAAGTCCCTAAATATGCTACATATATTTTTCTTTTAATCTGGAAAGGGAAAAGGAGTAAAGCATTTTTGTTGTCATATAAAAGGGTTTGAAATTTGTTATTTATCTTATTTATTTCTTTTATTTTTCCAGTTCATGAGGAATCACGAAGAAGAGTTCTCCGGGACTGTAAGCTGATTATAGTGCTTTTACTACAGCAGAAATGAATGGGCAAATGGTGGAATTTAAAGAAAGGATTATGTCAAACCTGGGTGAAAACAAAAGCAAGATCATAGAATTAAGAATCATAGAACCATGGAATGGCTTGGTTTGGAAGGGACCTTAAACACCATCCAGTTCCAACCTCTTTGCCATGGCCAGGGAGACCTTTCACTAGACCAGGTTGCTCAAGCTCCTTTCAGCCTGCCATTAAACACTGTTGGGGATGCTCAGTGCTTTACTATCCCCACAGTAAAGAATTTCTTCCTTATGTCTAATTTAAACCTACTCTATTTCAGCTGAAAGCCATTGCCCCTTTTCCTATCACTGCCTGTCCTTGTAAAAAGGACATATCTATCTTTCTTTAGGCAGCTTCCAGGTATTGGAAGACCACAATTAGGTCATCCAAAGCCTTTTTTTCTCCAGGCTTAGTCATTAGATCTGGGATGACTCTGGAATGTATCTCATCAGGTCCCTTTTGGTCTCACAGTGAGAGACCCGAACTCTAGTTTTGCCATGGAAGAGACATTTTGTCCTTAGAGAAAGGGCATCCAAGTGCACAAATTCTTTGAATGGGTTTCTGAAGCATATCCTCTTCATATTTCCAGCTCTGTGACAGATCTAGGAAGTCAAAAGGTGGGATTCAGCTAATTATTACAAAGATCCAAACATAGAGAATATTTGCCTGGCAGAGTTCAGCCTGAAGAAGAGGAGGCTGAGGGGAGTCCTCATCACAATCTACAACTTCCTTGTGAGGGGAAGAGGAGGGGCAGACACTGATCTCTTCTCTGTGGGTAGCAGGGACAGGACCTGAGGGCATGGCCTGAAGTTGTGTCAGGGGAGGATCAGGCTGGATATCAGGAAAAGGTTCTTCACCCAGAGGGTGGTTTGGCACTGGAACAGGTTCCTCAGGGAAGTAGTCACAGCACCAACCCTGAGAGAGTTCAAGAAGCATTGAAAATGCTCTCCAGCCCATGATGTGACTCTGAGACTGTTCTGTGCTGGGCCAGGAGTTGGACTTCTATCACCCTTGTGGGTTCCTTCCAACACAGCATATTCTGTGATTCTGTAATTAAGATATGGAATATAAAAAATAATATTTGTATATGATTTAACAACAGTAAAAGTATTATATTAAAGAAGACCAACAGATCAATGACCTTGCAGTTAAGTGGCCTTTTCAAAACCATATGTCATTTCAATTCCATTCTCTAATGAAATCTGCAGAGGCCGTAAGGCCTGGATAGAAAGAGATGGTTCTGTCTCTTGATATGATGCTTTTCACAAGTCATGTTGCCCTGCCCAGGAGAAAATTTCAACAGAGGGCTGATACTAACTTTTTTAAAAGCTATGTGTTTTTCCAGAAGATATGATGAGTTTAGAAGTATTCCTAATCAATTTCTGATGTCAATATAGTGACACTGTGCTCTGTACTCTACTCTGTTTTACACCATAATCAGTTCGTAAGTAACATGAGCAATACAAAATGCAGCAAATAATGTTAATATAGGCAAAGAAGTTGGCTGTAAATTTTCCCCTTTTTACGGCCACTGCTTTAAGAAGGAATACTTTAAATCGTATGTTTTGATATCAAAACAAGTAATATGATGAGTTGGGATGTGTCAGCATACAAAACCACTCTACAAAGACAAGTTCAGAATTTAACATATAGAATGTTCCCTCTAAGAATTTATTGTGTATCTTTTTGGACTTGGGTGCCAACACACAAAAGAGATATTTTCTTGCTGCATTTTTTTTCTTTTTATATGGCTAATAAAACAAAGAT
>VXAC01002504.1:572807-593453 GCA_013399225.1 Rhipidura dahli
TATGGCTAATAAAACAAAGATAAAATATAAAAAATTATATATTTTTATTAAATGTGTTAGAATTGTTTTTTCACAGATAGACTCTAGTCTCTAGTATCAGTAAACAGCCATGGACATATAAAATTCCATTTTAAAATCTGTCTTTTGTTTAGGTTTTTATACAAACATAAAAGTAAGAAAATCTGTAGAGACAGCAGAGGTTCATGTACAAGCTTGGCCTACAATGTTTCCATCTTTGGATGAGATTTACAGCATAGCCACAGTGCTGCAAACCATAACCAACAGTGCAAACCAAACATGTTGCTTTTTATTAGTCATTTTATTTTTCTTTAATTATGGGCCATTGTGGTAATATAAGAGGAGGTTATGTGTCAGCAGTGTGTGAAAAGATATGCAACGACCATTACTATATTATATTTGGCAGCTGCCCATTTTGTTTGTTCTTGAACCAATTTATACCACTCTAAGGGCCTCTCTGGAGTGCACTGGTGAATCTACATTTCTGCAGGAAGAGCTCTCAAGCATGTACTGACCTTTGCACACTTCAATCCCATTTCCAAGGTACATTGACAGTACCTCACAGAACAGAGAATTTCTGGGCACCAATTCCAGGAAATGGGGGTAGGGTGGAGAACATTGTCACTCAACAAAAAAGTGTGAAGAGTCACATGGCAGTATAAATTGATAATTAATGTGGGGTTTAATCTTATTGTCTTCCCAGCAAATTTTCATCACTTTCAGTGCAAATCTGTCAACACAGTCATGTTTACTTCCATCAGTGGATCCTATCCCATAGATAGTAGGACTATTTATGCACTTGAAATTAGGCACATATGTATGATCATTACTTTTTCTTCACAGTATTTGAAATAACTTGATACTATTTACTCAGTTCTTAAAAAACTCGGGATTACATAGCTGGAAACAGGTGCCTCTGCACTCGTTCCTGATGATAGGCTGATACTGACTTCATGAATGTGACCCCAAATTCCAAGAGACACATAATGCCAGTGTCACAGCAAAGCATAAATTCTTTTTAAAGAAAAGAAACATTTGTTACAGTATATGTAAACAAGAGAGGTACAATTTTTCAGGTGGAAATGAATTCATGTGCAGTGAAGTTCTTCTTGTCAAAGGTGTTATCTGGATTCCAGAATTATTTCTACTTCTCTTTTCATAATAAATAGCTCCCCTGTGCCACTTAAAAGGGCCATGGCATTCATTTCATTTCATGGAGAATGAGCAGCTTGTTATTTAGATGGATTAGAATTTATTCCCCAGAGTAAATTTTGAAATATTTTAAAATGCTTGAGAAAGTATCTTCTATGCAAAATGTTAGCAGAGTTTTAAATGGGCTGGACAAACTTTTTTCTAAAGTAAAAAAGAATTATTGACCATTAACTTGTTATTTCCATATTTCTTTTTGCTGTTATAAAAGCCCCACTCAATCTTTTTTTTTTTTCCCTTGAGAATTCTTCTGCCCCAAAATCCTGATCTTTTGCAAGTATTTGGATGTATTTCTTCAAACCTTAGAATGGATCAGACTCTAGTGCTGTAGAGAGACATTTAAGGCTGGATCTAGATCTCTTTATCACTGGCAGCATATCTTTCAATCACTGACATGTAATGAGCACATGAGGGTTAAGTGTTTGTTCCAACAGAACATCTTCCTATTTTTAATTTTCAATAATTTGCATAATTTTCCATATTTTGAATAAAAATCTAAGAGGTTTCTCTAAGCCTGTCACTTGCAAAATAAAAAATCTAGGCGAGTCATTATGTAGCTGAAGGTACTTGTCTGAGACACCCTGGAGCAGACACCTGCTTTCAGATCTGTGAAAGAAGTTGCAGTCATGACAGGTTAAAGCAGTCATGATAACAGGGACACGAACCTAAACCAGAAAAAAACTGTTTTACAAATACATTCACTTCTGCTGGTGTTCCTGCCTCTTCTAATAATCTCAAGGGTAAAAACCAAAAGACTTAACAAGAATTTTTTTGAGCTATGAAACAAATCTAATATTGAAGACTTCATGGTTAGGAAAATGGCCTAATACAGAACTGAAATACACCTTAGTAAATAAAGTCAGCTGCTTTTTGTTACCAGTCATATTTACAGGATGTTAATATGTTTCTAGATGTAAGACACTATTTTAAAAAGTTTTCTGACTTCCTTGTGACTGGATACAGGAAAAGCAAAAATATAGTGTTGAATGACAAATAGTGATGTTTCTGAACTCATGTAATAAGCCTGCTACTTCATTATTTCTTATGTACTCAACAGCCTTCCTTCAGGAAACATCTGCAAAGTAAGTACCAAAACAAAATCCTCTTCTTCTATAATTTTAATAAGAATTTTGAATATTGTTGTCACTTACAGTCTTCAGACTACGCTTGAACTAACATACGATGAAAAAGAGATTTTTGTTACTTTTTGCATGTTCCAACCAAGATTGAGCTTGACCTTTCATGTAAATAATATGGATTTTGAATTTGGTGTTCAGAACCAATGGATTTCCAGCTGCTCAAAAAAATCTGAGTGGTTTGCACATCATGGGTGAAAATTTTCCTGACAATACTGAAAGAGCAGAATCACAGGTCGGTGGCTATTCTTCAGCTGAGAGAGCCTATCATGACAGTAGATAATGCAAAACTATCTCAAATTTTACTGCTTTACATTATATATTTATGTATTTATTTATATAAATAAAGCTGTACCGGACCTCTCGTCAGAGGTACTTAAGCTTGACAGGCAGTGCAATCGCACAGTTCTGAATCTAAGGAAGCAACAGGAACCATACAATAACCTCAGTTATTACAGTATCACTGAATAGGATGGTTTTTTCCCCCTTCTGTAATTGGCAGGATGTTCAAGACAAAAAATGTATTTTTTGCATGGATTTAAGGTTGCTGTGAGATGTTCATAAGCCTACAAACGACAAGAGTCAGAGAATGTGTAGTGGGTTGATCCTGATTTGACAGACAGTTGCCTGGTTGAATCGCGTTTCTCTCAATGTTACCTAAAAAACCCTATGGAAGGCGGGAGTTTGGCGGGGGTTTTTCTGGTCCAGGGGTGGCGGCCAGGAGCCTGGAGCCCCAGGCCCATCGGACCCTGCCAGGCTGGGCCAGGCAGCCCTGCTCCTGCCCCCCCTCCCCTTTTCAAGGCCTCAGCATGGACCCTGGGACGCTGGAAGGGGCGTCTCTTGGGCTCTCGCCGATGAGGTTTCTCTGGGACTGGTTTTATTCCACACGGGACCAGTGGGAAACTGGCAGAGGAGCCTGCAGCCTGCAGCTGCCCACTTCACTCCACATTGCACTGAAGAAGACAGCCCTGTAACCAGCAGTGGAGCAGGACAGTAACACATCTCACCATGGCGATTCCAGAGCCAAAGAGAGAAACCTCATCAGACAAAGCCAAGATGGCCACAGGAGGAAAAAGGATGGTGCTGCGTCATTCTCACGCGCAGCTTAAAAGACTTCTTGCTTTGCTGCGGTATGAATATTGTAATATCACAGACTGTTTGTCTCTTTAATCCATTTAAAGTGCATGAGGGGGATGAACAATTTTGATGTGTGGCTTGTAAAAGTTGTGAAGGCTGTATGCCAGGCTATATCTGAAAGCAATAGAGGCTTTTAAAAACTGGTGGCGAAGAAAAACCTTGGTATTCAAGCCACAGTTACTCATCCTTGAAAGAGTAATAACCCCATGTGCTGGCCCATGTTCTACAGTTGAAGGAACTGTGAAAGGGTTTATGGAAATAAGAGATTTTACGTTACTGCAGATTGTTTTTCTGTAGATGGTGGCCGTTTGGAGAACCACGTGAAGCAAGAAGAAAACCCTTTTCTTTTCCCTTTTCAAGAACTGCAACATGGATTGAGAGAGAGGAGAAGGAGAAGGAGGGAGAAAAAGAGTTTTAAATGTTTTGTTCTGATTGGTTTTTTTTCTTTCTTTTTCTCTTAGGTCTGTTAATAAACTTCATTATATTCTTCAAGTTTTTTGTCTGCTTTGCTGTCTCCTAATTGTTATCTCACAGAAAAGAAATCAGGGAATAATGCATAATTTGACCTTAAAACCACTACAATTATCGTGTTTGATAATTTACAGATGACATCTATGAAACAAGGCAAAATCAGTGTTAAAACCTCTGCCTGTGTGCATGATAAAATGCATCAGAAAAAGAGAAATCCCTTTTCCTCACCCAGCATTTTTATAGATAGCTCTTGCTAAGAAGTTTTGAAACAGATAAAGTGATATTTTTCTCTTAGCTCATCAGGGAAGTTATCTGCATAGTTTGTGGGTTTTGTTTTCAAATCTCTATACAAAATAAATGTTTGAAGATGTACTAAATATTCATCTCTCCTATGGTAAGCAGTGATAGATGCCTGGGGAAGAGCAATGAGAAGAGGATGAGCAGTCTGCAAAGCTTTGCTGAGATGATTCGACTGCCTTCTTCCCCTGATGGTGATGTTATCAGGGGAAGAAGGCTGCACCATCAAGAGGCTGTCCATGATGAAAGAACATGTTAGCTTGCTCTCATGCTAGAAGGAAATGTTAAGAATACCATTTTTGAAAGTGCAAGAATTCACCAGAAAATGCCACACCTCTTTGGGCATGTGTTTGTCTTAAGAAAGAACTAGACTTTGTAGATGACCTCATGAGACAAGAAGGTAAAGAAATGGATTGCAAGGCCTAATCTAAACAATAGGTGTCAGCTTGAAACTCCAGAACTTCATTTGCACCCTGTGGTCAATAGTGAAGATAAGTGACAGAATCACAAGAAGACAAAGTTGGCCAACGACATGATGCAGTAGGGTGGTAGAGCTGAAAGCCCTCTTCCACAGCCCAGCGGTGTGGAGGTCAGAGACATTTCATAGTGGAAAATGGGAGTTTGACAATGGCTTATCCTCACACCTGCAGTGGCAATACTGTGATGGCTTCATTTACATGGAAAACTGGAGGTGGCAGCTCTCCCAAATAATATTCCTACAGGAACATAAGAAATATGGAACAGACCACAGCAAAAGAGAGCAGCCAATCTACAGCTGTGGGTCAGGGTTTTAGTGGGGAGACTAGGAAGAAGTTGGGTGGTTTGAAGAATACAGAATAAAACAGCAGTCTGAGATCCTCTTTGGGAGAACTTCAGTCAGCTGAGCTCTGTGATGAGAAATGAAAGGAACATGTGGAAAAGAGTGTGAATGAGTCTCTTTCCCCATGTGAGTATTGTTTGAAGGGGAAAAGAAAAACGAAAGACTGGAGAGGTTAAACTGGCTGTTAAATAGAAGCACATTTCTTGCACATAAAGTTTTATTGTGAGGGTTGTGTTTATGGGCTTAGTGAGAAGGGCTGATTAAATGGCAGGTTAATAAAGGGACAGCATGTGGTTTCTGAACTAGGTGGAGAAAAGTTATAAGGTGGAACAGAAAAAAGGCTGACTGAGAGCCAAAGGACGGAAAGAGGAAATCTTACATTGACACAGCTCATAATCAGTGCACCTTATTCAGTATGGAGGAAGCTGTTGCAGAGAGGAAAAATAAATGTGGCATGTTCCATTGCTTTACCACCAAGGCTAGTAAATTCATGACTAGTTACCCCTAGTGACTGCAACTTGTGTGACCCTAAGCTTCAAATTTTCTAGTCCAGCACAAAGTAAATGTGGTATGAGAGCATCAAAGTCAAATATAATAAAGGTATAAAGAACTGAAAGTTTTGTACATAACCCTGTATATTAAAATGTATTCTTTTACATAGGTAAGTGACCAAAAATTGAAGAAAGAAAACAGTAAAAATTTACTGTGATGCTTTTTGTATAAATCTGCACAATGATACAATTATAATATCACTGATTAATAAAACAATTGTTGATATGATCTGGATGTGATAACCACTGTAGAATTTGGTCAAAACATGTCACATCTTCAAGCATCTGAAAGTTTTATGTGTAATTGTCATACATCTACACTTAGAAAAGTGTAGGATGACTCATGTAACTAATGTTTCCCTTATTGTATTATCTCAACCTGCTGTCTTTTCCAGTTTGAAACCCTTGCCAGCACAGGTCCAACTTTTGTAACTGAATTTTGTCAAAACTTCTACACATCTGTGAAGTCTACATTGGTGCTTGCCAGGCAAATTCTGTCTAGTTGTATTTGTGGTACTTATCCTTTGTTGATATAGCTTTTCCTGAAATACAACCCACTTTGATCTATGGTCTTGAAAATGCCTATTTAGTGTGGCAAACTTCACATGCTTCATCAGCACTTTTGAAAAATACCACTGTTTTGACAGAAACACTTTATTTTAAAGGAAATTTAGATGTGCGCCTTCATAATGGAACATTATGACAGGATGCCCTCAAGTGGCAAAATATAGACTCCACCCAGTAAAAATTAAAGTGGTTAATATATAGACATTCCCTGCTAGAAGACACACTGCTGGTTCAGCTATTGACACTCTAGATTAAGCTAAATATCTCCTGGTTCTAAAAGAGTATCAGGAAATTAATTAAAATCAGATAATATAATTTTTGCAAGATAAAAACTGGGAGAGAAAAGAAGTTGTCAAAGATAAAATATTGTCTAGCTTTAGCCTACATGGATTGAATAATTTCTTGCCTACAATATTAACTTCTAGTTATTTCACAAGACTAGCAAAATCTTATATAATTCCTGGTGTTGCTAGAGAGGAACTATCAACAGTCAGTATAATTGCATGGATTCTCTTGTATTTACATTAATTCAGGCATGAGCCTTCTATTTCAAAACCATATTGTACCAAGCCCCTTAAAAATGAAGTACATCCTTGTATCCATAAATAATCACAGTTGATGTCTTATAGGTTCACTGTTTTTGGCAATACAACACACATTGACACAAATAATTTTTTGAATTCTTAGGAAGTTGGCTTGCACTGTGTGACAAACCTGGCAACAACAACAAAAAGAAATATTCAGCAGTTGGTATGAATTTATTTTTTAAAAGTTCTTCAAATCTTAGCAAGAATTTTCATACTTTCTCCTTAAAAAAAAAACCAACAAAACCAAACCCAGAAGATTTGAGTAACCCAATTTCTTCATTACACCAACAGAGGTTTTGCAAGGAATATCATTACTAGTTTGCTAATATAGTCAGTTTATCTTATATGAGATTTTAAAAAGGAAGAGGTTTGGTATGTAAGCCAGAATATGTAAGTTTGAAATATTCATTAATAATTCAAATGCCACCATGATAGCTCTGCTAAATAGAACAGAGCAGAACTTTAGCAGTTGCTATTTCTTTCCCTTTAACACTTTGCTTTTTAACTAAACAAATGTCATCTAAATAAATATTTGAAAATAAGTGGTAAGTGGTTCAGCTAATCCTAAAGGCTTTCTCTTTAAAGTCACTGTTTTATCTAACATCTGAAGTTTCTCTTCATTAGGTCTGTAATCTTCTTAAAACCTCTTTTTTCCATGAGAGCCACAAGTATCTCCACATAAGTTTTTTTTTAAGTAGATAATTCTACATACATTCATGAGGCTGATTTGACATCATCTGCACTGCTCAAGGACAAAGGACTTGTCTTTATTAAAACATCATGCTTTTCATTCATCTCTTACTAGGCTAAGACCTATATTATTTCTAGAAGTACTGCACTAAAGATTTTGCATGAAGCATTTAAAACAGTGCAGATAACCTTATTCTGATCTTAGGGGAAAAAAACCCAACAACTCAACTCAAGCCAAAACGAAACAACAAAACAAACAAACAGAAAACTGTGAAAAATCATTAATGTTACCACAGGTGTGGGAAATGATGCTAGAATAATTCCCTTTTTGCACAACACTCTTTCCCTGACTCTCTGCTCAGGCAGCTACGTGCCCACATAACGTGGTCCTTGCCCTCTTACTCTCCCCTTCTGACTGCCTGGGTCAGTCTTTACATAAAAGAACCCAAGTTCCACCTACAAAGCCGTCTCTCTGTCTTTATTTTCATGGCAGACACTTTTATATCAGAGTACTTTCATCACAGTGGCACCCATACCAGAGCTACAATACTGTAGTTAAGGGTCTGTTCTTTGGCATTTCTATTCTAAAGCACTATTGTATGAGGTTGCTCAGCAGCTAAAATTCCTTCCATGCTGAGACTTGGCATACAAGTGCTTAGCTCAAAAGCAATTTAATTTTTTTAAAATTTTGTTTTTAACCCTCTACTGTCCCTTTGGAAAATGTAAAGGTGAAAAACAACAAATGCTGGCTGTCTTTAAGTGGTTGCTGGTTTTGTGATGGTGTGAATGTTTTTTATAATGAAATATTGCATGCTGTCTGTCAGTAATGTAGTTTTCAGGAACTATCTGAAATACTTGAATTACCCTCCATGAAATAAAACAGGATCCAGTAGTAATTCTGTCTGAATGGATGCTGATTTTCCTAGACTGTGAAGGTGCTCTCCTATAATGATCATTTTAAAATATTATCTTGTATTATCTTGTTGGTTATTTTACGGGTATAGCTAAACAAAAGTATATTGAAATAAGAAGACTTTTAAAGTCATAATAACTTTGACCATGAGATTTAGGAGATAAAACAGTTGCCACATGGACTGAAACAGAATTTCTGTCTTCTCATCTCCTTCATGAAACACTCTGTGGAGCAAGGTTCACTCTGAGGATTTCACACCATCCTTTGAAGCCATTGTTAGGGGTTGCTCATAGTGGCAAGGTGCCAGACTGATGGACTTTTGGTCTGTTCTCCTGTAGTTAAGAATAGAAAGGGTGTCGAGCAGCTTAATGTGGATTAATGGGGACATTTTAAATTGTATCACTGTTATTTCAGAAAAGGCAGGAAAACACTGAACCATGCTACATCAGAATGTTGATTTACAGTTCTTATACACAGTTCTTACAGACATTATTAGTAATAATAAATAAATAAAAATATTAAAAATATTAAATACACAAAGGTTTTTGGGGTTGTTTTTCTAATTTTTAAGTGACCAAGAGCTGGGGGTTTTGGCTTAAGAATTTCTGTCAGATTATATAAATTTCCAGGAAGAGGCTCAGACTCTAACTGGTAGTGATAACTTTCTATTTAAACAAATTATGAAGCTGTAGTATTTATTTCCACATTACAGACAAGGTGAAGGTGTAACATCCCAGCTGTAACATCCTTGTGTACCAAATAGCACTGAGGACAGAACTCAACCACTGCAGGGAGGGGTAACACCTTGAGCTGAATAATTTTGTTTGGACGTTGGAGTGATGTTTGAAATCTGACAGTAAGACATAATTTGCTGAAGGTACACTGGCCAGAATCCTTTATTTATTCTAAAGTGTAAATGCCAAAGGTAAATGACCTACGTATTTTCCACAAGTTACCTCACTGGTCTTATGTGAACTATCTAAACTGGCTTTTAAGATGTCTGTGGGCCTGTTTGGAAGATTGATATACAAGTATATATGGGCCTCAATTCCTTAAGCATGCCATGCAGGTTTCCTAGTAAACTAAGAAGTCCTCAAGAACCCAGTCAAGACCTGAAACTACTTTTTCACATGCTTTCTTCTGAATAATAATCTATTTACTTTTCCCTCACACCTTTTCTTATATAACCCAGCATACTTCTAATGACAGAAACGTTAGGTATCAAATGATGTCTAGTCTGAAAAATATTTGTATTTATAACATTTTTCTCTCCCAGCTTTTAAGTACAAGCCCAAGAAATGTTTATATATTTAAGAGCATCTGTCTCTCTTACTGGAAAAGGAAAGCCAGATGAATTCAAATACAGTGTCCTCCTTGATGCTGCAGTTCCTTTTTGAGGATTACAGGTAGGTAGAAAAATTGTGGGCATGCACAAGAAAAAAATTGAAGAGTGGATTTTTCCCAGAATCAGGCTCTTATCACTAACAAGTTGGTTCTTCTAACCTTTCCTTTTTGGCAATATCTAGCATCAATAACACCCCCAAAAATGTGCAGACAAGATAGTGGTGGTCTAGGAAAAAAACCCAAACATATGACAGATAGCGTTGAAATCCCATATGCATCTACATTGGTGAAATTATACTCAGTTCTGTTACCTTCCATTTTACTGGAAAATCAAACACAGAAATGTAACTGGAATAGCAGAAGAACTCTAATTGCAAATCAAATGTCTGCTGGAACAGTAAAGGAAACCTTCAAATATTAATCAGATATGATTTTCTTTTTGTGTAAATACCCTCTTTTGCAAGCTTAGTCAAGTGTAATAATCATGTCTCTTTTTTAACAAAATGTACAAAATATCTGAAGCAATTAGTCTGCATTACTGTCTAATTACAACAAATGGTAATTTTCAAATCAGTGCTACTGTCTTTTCTGTAGCTATACAATCACAAATTAGTAAGCGCTTAGGCTTGCGAGCTTCTGCTGGAATCCCTGGCAGGGTCTTTAAGTACAGTGCAGTAGTGTGAACACACATTTCTGTAATATACCCAATTAGTAAATAATTCTGTTACTCATTACCCAATTAAAGATTTCTTTTAGTTTTTGCAAGTTTTTACACGTGTGCGTGAGTTTGGGTGTTTATGAATATGTATGGCCTATAGAATTAAAATGAGATGGACTCATAGAGTATAACTACAAACTATCAAAATTAAAAACCCTTCCTCACGGACTGCCTATTTGTGAGGTTCTTAATTGTCTTACAAATGGAGGTGATGGATGTGTAAAGATTAAAACCAGATTTCAGTCTCTTGATCCTTAAATTGTAAGTTAGTTGCATATATTTTTTTTTTAACTAAGTCAGTTTACTTGTTTTTTCTTTCAAAAGTATGTTCTGTGTTTTGCTTTCATGATGGACAGTGTATCTTGCCTTCCAAGATGTGAAGAATGATGAGAAATTTTAACAAATTAGAAAATAGATAAGGAACATTTTGATTAGACATCCTAATTTTTAAGAGGAGTAAGTGAATAAATTAATCACAAAAATGACAGGATGGGGCCACTGTGTAAACAGTTGAAAAAACCCCCTCAGATTTTTGTAAAGAACTAATTACACTAAGTGAATCACTAAATTATTTGAATTGTAGAGAAAAATAAAGAAGCAAATTCTCATACGAAATTTGGTATCATACATGTTTTTAATCTCTGTGTATTTCACGTGAATAAAATTCTGATTACAGTTTTAGCTTCAGTAACATTTCTGTGAATTCATAGCAAATCCATAGAATATACAGAATTAGACCTTGATTTAGTTTCTTTACAAATAAAGAAATTATACTCTTTAGGGTAAATTATGTATACTAATTACTTATTATCTTCCCATTCTAAAAATCAAAATTTTCTCTGAAATATGTAAGCTGGTTTCTTCATGTTCTAGACATAGGAAATATATGCAAAAATGTTAAAGATCTTATCAGATGACAACAGGGAGGAGTATTTAGGAATATGAATTGTTTGTAAGACTATTTGTGACAGTAACTGGAAGTTTCTGGGAAAAAAAAGAAAAAAAGAATGGCATCTTAATCTTTGCAAGGATGCCCTCTGAAATACCCTACAACAGTAGTGATTCCTCAGTTGGAATTCTGTGGCAGTGGCCAATGTTACTTAACAAATAAAAATTCAAACCTAATTAAGATAACCAGGTGAATAAATCATTTACCTTATAAGATGATAATTAAATCCTCTAAACCTAGCACCAGCTGCCTAGAAAAGACATGCTTTTTTTTCAAAACAGTATCTATGGATGACATGAAGACACTTCCAGTTTTGCATCCTCTATAGGTAACGACTGTCTCAATTTCAAATAAAAGATTACCTAAAGAGTGTATGTTTTTTTCAAAATTCTTCAATGCCTTTGGAGTATAAATCTGGACTGAAAAAAGAAGTAAAACACAGTCTCCCTTTCTTGGGTGCCTTCTCTTATTTATTGCTTCTTCTCCAGTGAGGTGTAATCTCACTCCTGCAGCACCAGGACACTAAGGCTGATCTATTCACAGACAAAATGAGTAGATAAAGAGCTGAAGTTATGCAGTGCAGGAGCTGAAATTGCTGGAGCTTTGCACATTCACCCTACAGTGACTAATAGGAGGTTTCTTTTGTGTTTGCATTCCAAACACAGCAACCTGAGTTTTCCAGAGTTAAACTGTCTGCTATATATATATATTTGCTGTTCTTTTTCCCTCTGTGAATTAAGGGGAAGACCATTTAATGGTAATAACCATTTATCTCTACCATGGACGTATCCCTGATTCTTTTATCTCCAGTCACTATACAAAGAAAAAAATATCCTTTGCTGATGGATCTTGAAATCTAAGGAATCCCTTTAATGTGAGATATCTAGATGAGAGTCATTACTTGAATTGCTCATAGCTCATGTATGATTTAACAGGCAACAGCAGGGATATAAGCATGCCTGAATCTCCAGAGGGAGGCAAAGGAGTGGATGGATAACACCATGTTCCTGAAATCTCACTCCAGATCAAAAAGTGAGTCCTCTTGGGTAATGGTGTGTATTTGTTTCACAAAAGACAATAAACTGTTTGCACTTCTCTAAGTAGGTGTATGAGAAACAATTGTACACCTGAAGTTTGGGAGTGCTAGATTTCAGACACAATTCTTTTTATCATTTACAGCTAGGGTTCTTACCTGTTACAAGCTGCCTCACAGCAGCTAATAAGGAGAAAGATTTGGGTCACCTTTCCAGTTAAATCCCCCACCTAATATTTGGCAAGAAACCTCAGTGGGAAAGGACAATATTGCAAATATATTTATGGAGATCATCTAATTATTTTACTGGAAAATAAATAAGGGTATTCAGGGTTTTTTTTTCATATGTCACCACAGCTCGTATGGGGCAAGTCTTTAGTGGCTGAGCTTCTTGGCAGAAGAACAAGGGAAACCATGTGAAAAGGTTAGCCAAAAATGTCAGCTTTAACTTTACAGGAATAACGTGTTCACTCAGAACAGAAAATCCATAAAACATATACAGGACTAAAGTGAAACCAGCAGGACAGAAAGAAAGCCTACTTTGTGTATAGAATGCATAAAGTTGCTAATCAATCTGTATCAAAATTTCCCTGTTTCATGGTCACTTATTTACTGGAAATAAAAGAAAACTGATTTGCTTTCTGCAGATGTGGATGAGGCTGAGAAATCAGTCCACCTCTATAGGTGCCTGAGTATGAATAGCAAAGTTTTTCTTTACATACTTCCATTTTGCACATTTTGCCTGACTTAAGATATTACAAAGCAATGGACACAAAGGAACTGAGATGTTTTGTATCTGATTATTCAAAGATGGGGTCACATCGATAGGAAACATTAAGTATTTTGCAATTCAAATCACGGAGTGGAGCTGCAACTCTATGTGTATTCTGTCAGATGGACTTGCAAACTACTGAGCTGTGCAGACCCTGTGTTCTTCAAAGATGCCCCCCTTAAGGAAAAAAAACTGATTTTTTTTTTTTACAATAGGCAGCACGATGAATGATGTTCAAACATGCCAATTCTATATAGCATATTCATTTTCCTTCCTTCTATTCTTCATGTTACTTTTCATTACGTACAGAATTGGATTATTCTCAAGGAAGAAACAAAATATTTTTAAAATTTGCTTCTTATTCATATCCACTGATTTATATAGAGAAGGATTCCTTCCTTTATAGTAAATTGAAACTATTCACATCATGGTCAGAGCACCAGGCGTGATTAGACAAGTCATTTCAATAAAATAACACAAGGCTTATGTTATTTGATGCAATGTACAATTTTACTGCATTAAAATACAGCTGAAGCATATAGTGTACCATTATAATTCTCTAAATTTGTGACTATGCTCTCTAATTTAAGAAATCCACCATGCTGCTTTTGAGTTGGACACTAGAAATTCTACTTTCTGTCAGTCTTTAATATCACAAGGGCTAAAGAGTTGAGTGAAATCTATTTCACGTATTTTTTTATGGCCTTGAAAGTGGCAGCAAGTCCAGGACAAAGAATGTGAGATGATTTATCCAGCTCTGACACTAGAAGAGGTTTTCTGTCTAGGTACAATGGGATTTTCCTCTTCATGCAAGCTCTTCAAGGGTTTCTGCAAATGGCTGCAGATGGCAGAAGCCAGGCTCTGAATAGCTCCATGATGCCCCACAAAGTCAGTTCTGGGGGCACATAAGTCTGGGATATTTGTAGATGTCACTCAGGAGACTGATTACCATGTTGAGCTACCTCTGCTTTCCTGCCTCATCCAGACAGGACTAGTATGGTGCCCTGTGCCCCTGTCCTTGCTGCAGCACCTCCATGGAAATGTTCAAGATCAGGCTGGATGGGCCTCTGAGCAACCTGCCCTCGCTGAAGATGTCCCTGATCACTGCAGGGGAGTTGAACTAGATGACATTTAAAGGTCCCATCTAAACCAAACTATTCTGTGACTCTATGATTCTATAAAGCATGAGATGAAATTATAGGGGGTTTATTTTGGTTGGGGTTTTTTGTTGTTGTTTGTTTGTTTTGGGGTTTTTTTCAGTTTACCTATGAGAATTAATCTAGAAGTATCTTGTGCAATTTCAGTAAGAAATCCAGGTATGGAAAAAAGCTGGCTTTTAAGCTGATAGAGCCCAACAGTGATTGTGTCCAACCCTTTCAAGGATTGTTTTATGAGCAAAAAGACTGTGTCCCCAAGGTTTCCCATGCTCCCAGGAGCTCTGAGAGACATGCCAAAGGAGTAGGTCAATCTCTGCATTTTGGCCAGTGTGAATGTGGACAGTTGTGATGCAACATCTTAACAATGATCATCCCAATTGCTTGTACATAAAAAAATCATCTTTTAACAAAAATAGTTGTTATCTGACTTAAACATCCTTGGGGAGAAGTGAATGGGCATGGTCAGACCCAGCCATCCAAGCCAACGTGTGATTTTGCAGTGCCATCAATCTGACAAATGTAATCTTTCTGAAAGATTCAGTTAAAACAATTATCACTGAAGAGTCAAATTTAAGAAAGCCCTTTCATCTTAGCTTTTATTCATCTTGGCTTATTTACAGAGTCTCTGAGAACTTCAAATAATTTTGATGCAGTGGATCAACAAATATTACCATCATTGGAGCAGCAAGGATGGTACTTCATTAGCTAACTGTTAACCATTATCAATGGGAAGAATTGTCTAACATAAAGTAAATTTTCAGTTAAAGATGAGACTTACATGGTTGTTTCCTGTCTGTCCAACAGAAGAAAGGCCTACTGGCATAATGTTAACTTTGAAGGTAAAGGCAATTAGATGAAAGCTGTCAGCCTTTCTCAATGTAGGTTTCAAGTGTTAGATAAAAGTTCCCCATGACAGCTGTGGGAATACTCCTACTGTGTCAGGATTATTTTGCATCAGTGCCTAAGAACACCAGAGCCTTAAGCCAGGTGTAACGCTGTTATTGGGTTGGTATTACCGCCACAGCAGCACAGCCTTGTTTGAGGAAAATAAACTAGTTTTTGTGAAACTCTATCATTCTATGGCTGGACTATGCCCAATTCCCACACTAACTATGTTACTATGTTGACTGTTCCTACAGACAACTCGCAGATAAAGGACAACAGACTGCAGTTTAGAACTGGTAGAAATGTTATCATTCTAGAATTCTTAGAGGATTCTCTTGGGCTGTCTTCAGTCCATTAACAATTACCTTTAAGAAAGTACTTGTGGAGACAGAAATTTTTAAAGGGAAAAACTGATGAATTTTTTATTAGCTTAAGTTTAATTCCTGAAAACAATATTTAATCAAACACATTATTTTGACTCTCTTGAAGATAACACAGAAATAAGAACAAGTAAGCATCTGTTATAATCAAATGTCATCTGTTCTTTTTTTGAGATATTTAATTATCTTCTGTATAGTGTCATATATATTAAGTTCACTAAGATTTCTAACACCTTACATCACAAGTTGAAACTGCCACAAGATGAGCATACAGATGGATAGAAGAAAGTTCTGAAGTTCACTGTCAACTTAAAAGAATTGTCTAAGCAGGATTCCACAGAGATCTGGATGGAAGCTATTCAAGAACATTACTAGCAGTTTCATGGAACACAGACCCTCTTTGCAGAGTGGGAGTGACTGCAGGCATACTTTATAGTGCTGGGATTTGGTGTGATCCTAACACTGCAGAAATAGCCCTTGAAAAGACAAAATACTGTTCAACAAGGACAGATGCAGAGTCTGACATGTCATTTTTAGCAGGTCAAAGGCTGAGTGTGAACCATGGATGCAGTGCTGTTAAGGAAAGGCAAGTAACACCAGTGGTTATAAATAGTGTAACTGGAGAGTAAAATAAGTGGCCTTTTAAAACTAGTGCTGGCCAGTGTTCTTCCCATCTTGGACAAGACGGTTCAAAAAAGCAGGGGAAAATCTAAAGGAGAGCAAAGAAAGGACACAAAGGTCACGGTGATGGCCTTGCTTAAATCTTTGAGTTCGCAGACAGGCTGCAAAGAGGAAAAACATGAATCATTCTCATGTCCACTGTGGATGAAGTGACACAGTATCACAGAATTAGAGTTGAAAGAAAAATTGACATGTTCTTGCAAGCAACAACCTCCCTTCTAAATATATTCTGTGTTAACCTTGAATCATTAGTCCGGGTAGAAAATTATTGTTAGCAGTCACTACTCTGCTATTTAGAAACCTCCTTCTCAAGGAATCAGATCACAGAAAACTCAAATGAAAGAACACATTCTTATTCAAAGTGAGTATATCCTAAAGCCTGCTGTGTGAGAATTATTACCATCCCTTGTTTTGAACATCCCTTGTGTGTAATGTCTGATGCTTAGGTATTGGCAGGCTAAGAGTGTAGGTTAATAGAATTTTCAAGAAACTTTCAAGAAAATCAATTTTTCCCTTCATTGTTTCTCATTAAAAAAAGATGCATATGAGGACTGTCTCTATTATAAATAGCATTTTACTTTTTTCCAAAATATTAATTTTCTTTCAATTTTTAACATACTTTTTAAAAAAGTCTTAAATTTTATTAGAATTTACAACCTTCTAAGATTTTCCCCTTCCTCCTGAAACTTAGCTAGTTTAGCATCTTCTCAGAGGATAAATGCAGCATTCTTGTCAGATTCAGGAATAAGTTTCATTTAAAAAGCAATGGGAGAAAACAAAAAAGAGCAAAAGTAACATGCCTGGCAAGAAATACATATATTGCCAAGTCTACTCTGTGCTCTTTTGAACTTTTGTAAGAAGTGATCTTGAATTGAGAGCTGCACTAAGCTTTTACTTAAATATCTGCACTGCAGAGAAAGGGTCCCTTTAGGAAAAAAATTCTTTTGAACTTGATATATCTGAATCAGCTGTTTTATCTGGAAAACTTGTAAGAGCATTTTGCTACATGAATTCAGAATAAAAATTTAATTTAGTGCATATACATTGTTGAAAGAGGAGTTCTGAAATGACTTTTCCTAAGCTCTCTCTAAGCTTTCAAAGCTTACAGGACTTTAAAAAATATTTCCTGTTCCCACAGTTTTAATTGAGCTCTGTGTACAGTTTTATGGAAAAAGGGAATTTTGAGATGTTCAACAGTTCAACATATCAAAGGCAGTTTGATAAAATTTTGCTTAAGATTAACAAGCCATACTCCACATATTATCCTAACTAGGAGAAGAAGCCAACAGATAACATTTTTGCTGTTGAGAAAACAGTTCTCTATCATATTCAAATTTAAATGCCATTGGGACATTTCTTTGCATCTGTGTTATATCCAATGATTTTAAATAGACTGATTTAAGTGATACACTAGGTTGAAGTATTCAGCCAGAAAACACACAAAACATGCAGTCCGCCTTCCTTCCTGTCTCTCCCTGAATTAAATAGTGTTTTAACATGACTTCTAGAGGGAAAACATTAAAGAGATGGAGAACTCACAATACTTCTAGCAGTCTGTTCCAATGGCTCCTAAGTTTTACTGCTTAAAAATCTTCACATATTCCTGATTTAAATTATTCTAGCTGTAACTTCTATCATTTGTCTTTTGTTACATTTTTGGGTGAGATACTGAAGAGTTCCTTGTTAAGAAATTTTTCAGTCCCTTAAGATTTAATGTGATCAAATCTCTCTAGAAGCTTTTCATTGATACTCTAAAGAGATAGATTTTTTGACTATGTAAACCATGCTTTCCAATACTTTCGTTACCCTCCTGTCTCCATTTTTAATCATTTTCTTTTGGTGCATTTACATTCCCTTTAGAGAATTGCATCTACTCTAAAACAAGCATGTCTGATGCATATACTTACACTACAAATGATGCCTGTAATGGTAATATGGTGCTCTTCAACCTGACTGAAACACTGATTGTCATTTGTCAGTTTGATGACGGTGCCAGTCTTGAGTTTAATGGATAAAAAGAGGCTGCTGGCGATCTCTTTTCGGAGAATTTGTTCCAATATCCACTTTCCCAATTAATCTCATGATTCCCTTCATTGACTAAACTATGTTCCAATACTTCTGAGGTAGATTCTTCAAAAGTGTCACACCTTGATGTGATGCTCATCTCCCATACAGAAAAATTGTGAACTCCTGTTGACTTCCAGGATCAGAAAGGAGGAAGCCTAATTACTTTCTTCTCAATATTTCATAATATATTTCTTGAAATCATACTTTAAAACATGATGTCACCAAAGTACTTATATATTTTAGTCTGCAAAGCATTCATTGAGTTAGTAGATCAGAAAGTAACGATATATATAGATACAGATATAGATAAAGATTAGATATAGATATATGTTAGATATAGATATAGACACAGATATAGATAAATATATCAATGCAATTACAATAGCAGCCTTTAAATTCTTAAAAATCACTCTATAATTTAAATCACTGTGACTTTAAACCCTCCATCTTTCTAGGGACAAATGAAGTTTCCAATTTGCCTTGGAACCTTTAAAAGATGTATCTGTGGGAGACTGTGAGAGATGTGAAGGATTTTAGAATAGAGTTTAAATCTGCTATTAATTCAAAGAAGCTTTTCATATGTTATATCAGTTATACATAGTTCATGGTTATGCCTTTAAATTTCCTCATCTCCTCTTTAGATAGAGGCATAATTATTCACCAGGTAGAATGGAGAGAGGACATTTTCCTCTAAATATTCTAATCTCACACTAAGCATCAGGTCACTGTAAATGCTCCTTTCTCTTGGAAACAAGTAAAAGATTAAAAATTTCTACAGAGGTTACCATGATTTCAATTTCAGTTTCTCTGGAGGATGATTTACCAGATCAAGGAACAGGAAACTGTCATGTATTATCTGAAAATTCTAAAAGATTTTTCCTGTGCGTTGTACTACAATTTATAACTCTTACGTGATTTTGCAGGGAAAATATTCAGGGGATGTAATGATAATGAGGAACAATCTGTCATTTTGTTAATTGCCTTTCAAACAGATGTAGGCTGCTGTTAGGCTGCCCTTAGCTCTTATTCCAACTAAACAACCCCAGCTCTCCTATGGTCTCTTCATAGGTCTTGTGCTCCAGGGTCTTGACCAGTTAGTTGTACTCTGCTGGACACTCTTTAGCTCCTCAACACCCACCTTGTACTGCCCAAACATAGATGCAGTAATTTGTGCCAGTGGGGACTTATTCAGTGTCTTATTCAGAATGACAACACAGCTGCCTCATATGCTATCATACATTCCACAGAAAAAAAATGAAATCCTAAACAAATGACTACCAGCAAGCAAGTAAATAAATAAATGAATAAATAAATATGCCTCTGCCATTCATTGTTGAAAAAACTACAGTGCTATTAAGGGAGTTGGTGGCTGTACATAGCACAGAAAATAGCATTTTATGGAATTCTCCATTCTGTATTTTGACATTAAATAGCAAGATGAGAACTGAAGAGGGGAAATGAATGACTGCAGGAGCTCCTAGAAGTCTAGGATATAAGCAGGGATTGTTTCCTCCTGATATTGGGCCTCCATATGCAGTGCAGGCATGGACATGCCTTACTAAGAATATTGACTATAATGTTTATACCTAACTAACAAGTTTTAAGTGAGATTCCAGATTTCATAGCTGAGTATTTTTAGTGCCTCTTGAGACACAGTTTAAAATCATACACTCTGTTTTTGAGTCATTGGGGTAGATTTCCACTGCTAGTTTGGAACTAACCCAATCCAGCCACGTGATGATGTTTAGTAAAGTAGGAAACCCATTTAAATGATTAAAGAAGCTTCTAAGAAGCCCAAGTGGGCTTTGACATGAAGACTAGAGGCAGGATAAAATTACTGTCTCTGCTCACGTGTATCTAATCCCCTGGGAAAGTGACACCAGTAAGCCAGGAGAGCCTCCAAAATGTAACATGTACCTTTTACAAGCTGTAGCAGTGGAACCCTTTGGAAGCCTTTTCTACATGTCACCTATAAAAGTCCCCTAGCCAAAGATTCCTAAATTACCTGTTATGAGTTAAGGTACTATGGATTTTATGACAATTTTGGTATGCAACTCACAAGGTCAAAAAGTACTTTTTTCAGAAATACTCTAGTGCATATAATTTGTATTTTTCAGAGGAGAGAAAACCATTAGAACAGACATTAACTGGAAAGAGGATACAACTCCAATCTTATAGAGGATATCTGAGAAAATTGTAGATGTTTCTTGGTGTTTTGTGGTCAATGTGCTTTGTAGCAGACTCCTTTCCTTTTTTTTTTTTTT
>VXAC01002504.1:593492-655637 GCA_013399225.1 Rhipidura dahli
TTGTTTCTAGGTCTCCTTTATGTCAATTATGAATGTTCTCATTTCTCTTCATGAACAGTGGTATCTGTCTGTTTTCTTAATTTCAAGGGTTTCTATTCTGAAGTGTTACTTCTTCTGTTACTGCAGCTTACTTCAGCACAGTAATTCAATTGATTGTGTCCTTCAAGTGACTATCCACATTTCGGATTACACTTCTTTGGATTCTTAACCCAAAGTTTTGCAAGATATGTTTAGCATTATACATTATAATAGATTTTAACATCCATTTTCATTATTTCTGTGTGCTTGTTGATAAGTTACAGCATGTTAGAGAGTCAGGAGAAATACCCAAATCTACTTTTGAAATAGCCTCAGTTGAGGGCCAGTGTATCGTAATTTATTATTATTCAGCTATCCCACATTCTGTCATGTAGCATTGCTTAGAACATTCATTCCAGGATTCTTCTTAGCCTATGGATTACAAAATTACAAAAAAATTTACCGACATCCAGAGCCAAAACCAAGTGTAGTCACATTGAAACCACACGGCTCAAATCTCCAGAGTTCCCTCACTTTTATATTGCTGCCACTTCATTTGAATCAGTGGTGTGATATCCTGAACAATCAGGACACAAAGGGTTAGTGCAGAATCCAGCTTTATTTAATCTTCATTAGTGATCTGGAGGTGGAAGCAAACAGCTCATTAACGGAATTTGCAGATGCTAATAAATTGAGAGAAGTCATGTACCCGAGGGAAGATTGCAACATAATAAAAGGACATCCAACAGGGGTTTAAAATGTGGACAGAAAAAAACAATTTAACTCAGGAGAGCTAATATTAATACAACTCAGAAAACAATTAAAAGCACAAATAAGAATGCAAATTAATTCCATACCTTACAGTAAAGAATGAGACATTGCATCAGCAGAAGAATATCTATTCTCTTAGGTATTTGGAAAGGAAAACACAAAACTTAGAATCAGAGCCCGTCATTGATGATAGGTAAAGTAGAGAGGCAAAATGCATACTTAGAGGCATAATGCAAGATGTTTCTATTTTAGGATTTTCAGTGAACTGATGGAGTCTCGAATTCACTGTACATGCTCAGTGAATTCCTGCAGGGGATTTTTCATACCTTTGGTCATCCAAATATTCTCATTTTTTAATCAGTCTGTCAGGAAGTTGACTGGACTTTAACACAATTAAAATTTATATGATAATAAGAAGTTTGGAATTTGAAAATATAAAGACTGTTTATGCCTTTTGGCTTTTATTAGTTTTTATGAATTAGTAAAGATTAAAAACTCTGTTAAAATAAGGAAATTGAGGAATTGCTGCTATTAAATAAAGAGCAAATATTACACCCCTTTGACCTGGCAGGAAATATTTACGAAGGTATATCGGTCTTTTATTAAGTGTATTTACAGAGGTAAATAACACTGCTGTTATGGTTTAGACTGTACATGGTTGGATATTATAATTAATTTAAATTTCTATCTTTGGACCTCTATAGCTGAAGACAGTGACATGTCAAAAAAATCAGTAAAAGCAATAATTATAAGAAAATCATAGTTGTTTATACCTCTTTTTTATTCCTACGTTAGATTCTTTGTTTCCTCACTGTGGGGAAAAATATCTCAGATGTACAGAGAAATGAAAATTCTGCTGCTTGGTTTGGCTAGGTTTAAAGTTAGTCATGAGCTCATGAGGACATAATGCCATTCAGATGTGTGCCTGAGGTTTTGCTAAACATTTCCAAGTATTTTGACAGCTAATCCCTATTCCTTTTATATTTAGAAAGTTAAAATTATAATTAAAAACTTCAGTTTGTGTAGTTCATTGTCCAAACATAATACAGGTCTCTGTATACTTAACATGTGTTCCCTCCAGTAATTCCTACCCAGAGCATTTTTCCCCTTATCTTTTATCCTTATTTATTTGTTTAATGTTCATATCAAACCAGAAAATGTTCCCTTTCTATTCCCAGAACCACTATTCTTGCTCTTCTGCCTTCCTTAGAGTGATATTTACCGAAGTAGCATTTCCTCTGCTTTTCTCTTCCTTCTCCAATTGCATTGAGGACTATTTGGAATAGTCTGTCTCTAAAGACTCTTTAAGGTCAGATTAGTTGATCATCTCATCATTTGTGCAGTCCCTTAGTTGGTGGTGGCCTAGAGCTTCTCATTTTGAGCTTCAGTTAATATGATGTTCTGCTGTCATTGCCACTGAAGCATATGTATCACAGCTGTGAAGCTGCAGAACATGCAAGTTTTGGCAGTTATCAAGCTTGCTTTGTGTTTGAAGCGGATGAGATAAAAAAGAGCTGTAGCATCCTGAGACACAAATGATCACATATGGGGGAGAAGGAAAGAAAATAAAGATTGTGAAGGCTTTGACCTCAAGTGCACATTTTTGTGTGACTAGTTGCCTAATGATACACATCTGTGAAATCAGCATTGTATGCCCTCTAAAAAAGGGCAGTTCAATTTGTTGATGTTATTGTGGATTGACAGAGCATGATCTGATCAGCATTTGTAAAGTACAATCAAACTCAAGAAAAATGAGGAATACTGGAAATACGTAGGCTTTGCAGACAGGCAGAGGAGGATGAGCAATGGAATGGAATTTCAGCTAATATGTGTGGTATGTCTGGAATCCCTATCTGAGATATAGTATTAAAATTGAATTTCCCAGAAGAAATATAGGACTGTCAGAGAAACACCACTGGCAGCACGAGAAAAAAAATAGTCATTGCTTTCATTCTGTTATTTATCTGCTTTACAAGCATAAATCAGTCATTGTGCTTTAACACAAAATAGTTAACATGTCACTTCCCCCTATGCAATTCCTCAGGTATCCAGCGAGACAATTTTCTTGGCTGTCAAACACACGTACCTTGGAACTGCACACTCATACATTTAGGGCCAGGTTTGCTGTCTTTCACCAAATGCAGCCCTCTCATTCATCACACTGGGTCAGGTCACCAGACTAGTGCTGGTGGGCTTGCTTGGCTGGCTTCCCTGTGTGGCAGCTGCAGAGTGCTGACTGTGATTAATCGTGTTGCAGTTACAGTGCTATATTAATTATTTTGCTTTGCAGACAAAAAGAAAAACTTTCAAAATTGTTAGGTCTCTAACAAGACACAAGTTGTCACTTCGAATCAGGGTTAAAACACTGAAAAATAGTGTTAGTCTCTTATTTTGTCTTATGATTGTGATTCAGGCTACCAAGGATCATGAAGTATCTTTCAGTCAAATAAGTTAGCATTGTTTTGAAGACTGTAAAATCAATTAATAATTAGAAAATATTAACATTTTTGTTTAAGGTTTCATATTTTCTCTAAAAGTGTTTCTCTTTTAACTTCTTTTGATCAATAGCTTTTGCAGATAGTACAAAACTTAAAAGTCCAATAGTCTGAAAACCCTTTTTTTCCCCCTCTCTTTTGCCTGTAATTGAAAAGAAAATCCATACTTTTTACATTTTTAAGTAAAAGTATAGTTTGAGATTTGATTAGGAATCTAAAGGATTTATTTTTCTTTTGTTCCAAGGGCTGAGTCCAATGCTCCTCACAGCTAAACTCAGGGTTGTGTCTGCAGCTGGTTTATGGCCAGAGTGTAGTACCATTCTGTTGTACCAAGTACTGTCTTGTTCATTGTTTTCAAAATCCATCCTAAAGCTTTAGTTCATGATTTTACATCAAAGTTTAGTAAGCCTGATACTTTTTCCCTACCAAAAAAGTCAACAGTTTCTTGGATTCCCATCCTCAACCACAGAGTCCTCACATCTTCCTCACTGTTGTTCATCTGATATCTGGTGGGTGAGCTGATGATCAGAAATTATCCACTTGAGTGGTGGAGGGAGGGAATGGTGTTTCTTTACTGATATCTTAATTAGTTCACTGTGGAGAAAAAGAAATGCCCTCATTGACAGAAAGCCAACAGACATGTATGTTGAGAAGGAGTTGCATAGGGGAGGACAGAAATCTGTTCTGACAGCAGAAAGCATGAAACTCACCTTTAGCATCTGGTCCACAGTTTACTGTGTAAAATAAAAGTGTTCCTATTGTCTTCAAATTCCAGTTAATTCTGAATCATTTATTGATTTTTATAGTGTCTTCCTAGTCTTACTTGTAATACTCATAGCTGAATGCTTCACATAGGTGTGAAAATCCAATGCACTTTATTTTACTGCTTATTCTGCTTTTAGTTCAGCATTGTCCAGGCAAACCATCACTGAATTCTTGCCTATAAAAAAATAAGTGTCTCTGTTGGAGACAAGGAAGTCATGGTGCTGCAGAAGCAGACTGAGGAAAACATCAGAGTGATGCTTCTTGGTTGGATAATATCCACTTTGGATCTAGCTGAGGATGGGGTGACATGGTAATGAAAAGCTATCCAGCTACTTTTTTCCTTTCTGTTTGGAAGCTTCTAGACCAAACAAGTTTCTTGTAACCCAGAAAAGTTTTTCTCTACTCAATGGCTCCATTCAAAGCAAACAAACAAAAAACCAAACAAAAACAAAACAAATTTGATGCATATATTTTTCTTCATATCCACTGTGAAAGGTTATCTGTTCTTTGAGGAGCAAACTGCAGAGAAGCTAAAGGTTCCAGTGGATTTATCTGCACTGGTTTGTGTTATTAGTACTTTTGGCTGTGTGCCTTTCCTCTCTGCTCCTGACGAATATACCATGACAGATGCATTCCTCTCATTAAAAATTCCTTCATAGTTTTGTTTTTTATCATTATTCTGCTGCCTTTCATTACTTGAATTAATGTTGATCCATGGACACGAGTGACCCAGGTAAAAAAGCATGCTTCCTTCTACCCCTCCTGCTATAAGCCAGTCAATTCTGATAAAACAGTTAAAAAGTGCATATCATGTTTTATCATGTAGCCATTAAATCCATTGGCGAACATCTGTCAAGAGTGCAAAGAAAAAAAGCAAGTAGCCATACTCTCAGCATGGTTTGGAGGAAAGAGGGAATTCTGAGGCCAAATTTTAGTCTTAGAATGATGAAAAAAAGAAGCTATTTCAGATATTTTCTTACCTCTCATTCCTCGCAAGGTTCCCCTATTTTTTTTTTAATGTAAAGAGGTTACATATTGGCAGAAATCAGTCTGTTATCAACTTGTCTACATAAGGTCATGAACTTTAGCTTTTAGGTCAAATAAAGGAATCAAAACTTTGTTCCCACAAAAGTCACCATGAGACTACCAGCCACACTGACAAAGGATTTATTTTTGATTCGGTACCAGCTAATTGTAAGTGATGATACACATTTCAGTGCATCATACAAAACCAAGCAGAACAAAAGTCTTATAGGGAGGCAATCCTAATATAATGCAGTATCTTTTGTCATGCACAATTCACTTTTTTTTTGTGCAGTAGGACTAGTATGTGTGAAGAGTTGGAATGTTTAAACTTATCCCTTTAGAAATTGGGATATAAATAAAAACTACACAGATAGATAAATATGATAAATAGAACACACCAAATTTTCCAATACCTTGGCTCTGAACCAGTGCCATCTGGTTGTAAGGATAAATAATTAAGGAGAAGTATCTAAGAGTGACCTAAGAGGGATCTCCTGGTGAAAATACATTTGGTGTCTCTGCTGCTGACAGAGGAAATAAAGTGATGATAAAAACAGGGTGTATGGCTGAAACAGCAGCACTTTGATCTTGGACTGTGCTTTTAAACAGCTCTCCACCTTCAGAGCCTGGCATATGTTTAATCAGCTCTTTTCTCCATCTACATGTGGGGAAAAATGTTGCTACAGGTCAGAACAGGGCTAAGAAACTCAACCCTGAATTTCAAAATTTACATACAGAACACCCTTTAATCCAGTCATGGTCATAATTAAAAAATTTCCCCCATAAATCTTTATTGCTCTTAATGAGCAAGAGTTTCAACAATTACAGAGCTGTAAGCACATGTTAAAGCCTCCCAACCCCCATCTACATATCTAAGATTAGTCAGAGAATTACACTAAACATTTCTGGTGTCTAAAAGAATCTATTTTAATTTTATGGATAATAGTTTGTGGGGTTTATAAAACATCAATAGATTTTTTTTTTAAAACTTTTATGACAGTTATACTCAACAGACTGTGGAATGGGGTGCATCTCACAGGAAAATCAGAAAATTTGTGAAAATATTTGTCATCCTAGCTTCATTGACACTTGCATTGGCAACATAACCGAGTGGTGGAAACATGAAATGGAGGTAATGATCAGTAATGAAGGCAATGAGGGACAAAGTTTCTTACTTTTTTCTTTGCAATGCTTGAAAGCATTGCAGACTGTTACAAAGATTTCTGCTGAAACCCTCAACAGCTCAAAAATGTTGGAGCTGCCTTGATCCTTCAGTTTAATTTTCTAAATCTTTGGGTGGATGAGCCAGCTACTCTACTCCACCTAGATCACAGGGGGTATGTGGGTGACTATATCCAAAGCAACTCTCTAATTCTGTAGCCAAGGAACTTTCAGCTCACAGAAGCCAAGCTACATTCTCCAACTGAAGTCACTCCTGAGCTCTTGTACTACTGCAAGTTTTAGCATGGACAAGCAGTTTTCCCTTTCACTTTTCCATACTTGACTGTACTTACAGTCTTGCAAGGGGAGGGCACAGAAGAGGGTGCAGAAGCAGTTATTCCATCTCTGCCTGCTGGCTACCCCTCTGACTCATGTTCCTTCCGCGCCTTCTGTTTTCAGGAGGAAGACAAGAAGCCTCTTCCTATCAAAAACTGGTAAAGAACTGGCACAGATTTTCCTCTCTGAAGTACTATTCATGCTTTCCTATGTATTTCCATTCTTATTTATTTTCTTAACAAAGAGGTTGTCTGCATAAAGTGTGAGTCAATCATATTTCCTGTTAGGAAAGTCTGGAGTTTAATTCAAATATCTGTTCTGGTTTCGTTATATGTGTTTACTTTGGGAGAGTTAAGTGGAAATCATGAAAGGAAACTAATCCACAACTGCCTATCTTCCCAATTCCCATTCAATGATTTAATTTCACTGGTATCTTGATGCCTCATTGTTCTCAGTACTTCTGAAAAGCACAACTTCAGGTACTCCATATACCAGTATTATTTTAGGTTATCTTAGCTACAGAAGATTGATTTCAAAATAAGACACTCTTGAACATCTTGTACCTTCTTCCTGTTCACTTAAGTATTAGTTAGGTCAGCAGTTTTAGAGTAATTACAGCCTTATTTGTTTGTTGTCATTTTGACTGCACTAAACTTGGCATCAAATTGCTCATCAACTTCCAAAAGGTTTGCTCTGGTGGTAGGAGAATAATTGAGTTGTCAACAAAGATCAGTAAATTAATGTTAATATTTCCTGTTTGAATCCTCTAGTTCCTCAAATCATGTTCATAGAACAAGGAGAAGGACTTAATGGAAGATGTCATAGGAACCTCACTAGAATTTTTATATTGTAACAGGCTTACAAAAGTTGCTGCAAAAATGAATCCCTAAATATTCATCTACCTACTAACATGTTGCCCAAGATTCAGCCATTCCCAGAAAAGGTCTTCTGTCTCACTGGCATGGAGTCTTTTTTTTCTTGCCTCACTTCGGCTTTTCTTGTTTTCTGACTAATTTTATAATTTTTATTTTAATCTTTTTATACACTTAAATATATTAGTAATGCACCTTTTCAGTGCTTGGCTTTGGTATGATGTCTCCAGATGAGATATTCTTTTTTCCACTCATATATTTTTTGCAGGCATAGTAAAAAATAGAGGCAGTCATTTTTGTGAAAAGATTGAGGGTAGAGGTTGTACAAATAATATATTTCCTGCTATTTCTGATATGCCAAATATCTTGATTTTATTGAAAATTTTATTCCCTCAGTATGCCCACTTTATCCCAGAGCCTTTAAGTATATTTGTGCTGTATGTACTGGTTTTAAAACAGAATACCTAAAACAAGAGCAAAGGTCAGCTCTGCAGCTGTAATGCAAGATAATTATTCTACACAGGACTAAAGTCTCAGACAGAAACCCTGAAAATATTAACATCCACCCATCCTTTCTTTGTCTTCCATTTACCTATAGTGAAAAATTGCTACCCTTCAAAGTATGCATGTCTATGCCAGGAAGTATCACCTGGACCAGGAAGGGACAGTAAGTAGGAGCAAAGACAGTTGCTCATGACCCTCTTGAAAATAAGAGTTTTTTACAAATTACCCACATGTAGTTACAGAGACGCCTATCAACTCTCCAGTGAAATGAGTGTTGATGCTATAAAAGTCTAAAAAACTTCTAAAATATATCTTCACATGGAAAGAAATGTCAAGATTTTTTCAAATACATACATAAATGGAATAGTGGAGATGTTTTTCATGACAACAGTTATTTATTTTCCCTGCTGATTTATTTTGTTTTGTTTAGTTGTTTGTTTGTTTTTAGAAAAGGAGCATGGACTTTTCTAGTGCACTACTTTCTGTGGGGGAACAGGGAGGGAGAGTTGTTAACTACTCAGAGCAGAAGGAAGCTGATACTGGGAACCAGCTTTTCGAGTGCCCAAAAACAGTCTGCAGGGTCCTGTAGGACCCCTGCAGGAGTTCAGCCTCTGCGGGAGAACTGCTGCTGGTGAAGCAGAGGTTGGCTGAATCTTGCCACTGCAGAGGCAGAAGCGAAAGGAGACTCACTACTGCATTAGTATTTGCACCTAATCCTAATGTGTTAGGGCTGATGAACCCATAATGCTGCATGCACAAGGTCTCTGAAGATACCTTCCCAGCATGTAACATGCTTGACATACAATTGCCATCTCTGGAGACACGTTGTCATAAAAAGGGTGGGGTGGTTGGGAAGGCTGGCAGAGTGTCTTCTTAACAGGTATTTTTCTACCTGATGAGGATATGGTTCTTCTGATTATGCTTTACAATAGTCTTCACTTTAAAAAGAAATTCTGTCAGTTACATTTGGACTTTCAAGCTCTCAAGTCTGTTTATACTACTCTATGCATGGCATTTTCCAAAAGCTACCTCAGTGGGATGGAGGTGTAGAGATTTTTTGCATACCAAGAAATTGTGGGGTTTAGGTTCATTTGTGCAGAATAGGAGCAAGTAAAACTCACTCCTGTGACTGTAACTGTTGCATTTTTGCTTATTTAATTGAGGAAGAAGTCTGAAGATTCTCTGAAAAAATAATATTCTAGAATTAAGAATGATTATGCACAGAAGGAAGAAAGAAGTGAGGGGCATCTGAGGGTAGTATGGAAGTCAAAGATTGTTAGAGCTCTGTCTCAAGCAGAATTGTCTACAGAAAATCTGATGTTAGATTCTCAACAGTTAATACTAAAGATCATTATTCCTTAGAACTTCTGGAAGAATTGAGCAAATCACCCATTTATAAATCAGGGACATATATTTTACGTTTTGGCCAGGGTTCTCTGTCAAACAATTCTGTTTAGACTGATGTGCTGTAACATTGAATTCTCATTCAAACATTGGGTTCATAATGCTTTTCTCAGGTAGAAAGATGCTTAATGCTCAGCTTGTTCAATAAGATGATCAAGTCTACTTCAGATATATATTTTCTTTTTGACAAACAGTATTCAGGGTATAATGTTTTTTAAAAACTGGGGGGGAAGCGTAGTTGGTGAACATCCAATTTTCATATACCAGAGGTTCGGTAAAAACAATTACATAAAAGTGGAGCATTAGATATGGTATATCCCACATTAAAAAAAATAATTTTTTTTTATATTTGAAAAGCAGCTATAAGCTATAATAAACATACAACAACCTAATTGGAAAAGAAAAAAAAAACCCAAAGGACTACACGAGTATCCAATTTTCCAAAGGGTTATTCCAGATTCAAATCAATATAATGCACACCAAAACCTGATTTCAAAACCTGATATAAAGTCTAATGGAATTTGTCTGTTAAAAGCACGTCAAGAAAAATGAGAGGGAAAAGTGCTCTTTTGATAATATCCAGACATTGTCGTGTTTAGTTTTTTGAATGGGTGCTGACAATGCCAAATCAATATTTTAATCAGTATTAATCAAAAAATATCTGATTTTACTGGTAAGGAAAATAATATTTGTTGTATTTAAATTAAGTAAAAGTTAAGCTCAGTTTTCAATCTGTAAAGGACATGACGAATATTGCAAAGGACACCTGTTTGTTTCTTTCACACTGTCCACCATTCACATGAAATAAGCCATCTTAGATCCGTGTGATGAATGTGATTCATATATCCATGGATCATAGTGGAATGTTTTCTTTCAGGTTAATGGCTTGTTTGGGTTGAAAAATTAATTGTTTTCTGTGTGATAGGAGATGTGTGCATACACTAAGCAAAAGAAGCTGAATAAGTAACTTGCTGACTTTCTAACTTGGGAATGCATGCAAATTTCTAGATTTAGAGAAATTATGTAGGTAATTTGTAACAAAATAAGAGAAAACAGTTCAAGATCCTCATTTGAGTAACTGAGAGTGTAAATGTGGAAGTACTGTTTTTACCATACACACCTTTGAGTCAACAGCTAAGTTATGTTATACGTTATTAAAGGCATTTAATTGAAGTAAATATGAATCTTGGCTGAATATTATTCAAATTTCAGTACTTGGTGGGAAGGACATGCTGTGATTTTAAGAAGATCTTTAGACATTTCACTCTGGCTAACTGTAAGGTTAAGTCTGACATTTCAATCAGTTTCTAATTTACTCCTATTATCAAATAAAGGGAAAAAATAGGGGTTTTTTTTTCAAATAACAATTATTTCAATAGACTTAAATGAAAGAATTTGATGAATGTTATATCACTTACACAATGTACTTAGTATACAGATGTCTCCAATTTTCCTTTATTGCCAAAAAAAAGGGGATAGTTTTCAGTCTATGCTGAAAGACTTGCAGTGAGTAATGTGGCTTAAACCCAGCAAGTTTTAAAGCAAGTTTGTTTTACTTACTGTCAAAAAAATGTGGTAGTGTTAAGAAGTGCCAGTGTTCCCAAGGTGCCTGGGGTGAAATCTCGAACCTACCAAGATGAACAGGAATTTTTTCCTTAACTTCACTGACTTAATCTTATATGTGTTTATGTGTCAGAACAGAACAGAACACTAAAAGCATAAAATCTCAGTCCCACTTGGGAGCTATCTCTGACAGCACAAATCTAAGAAATAAGTTGAGTAAATAGAGGCAAGAAGTTCTTTACCACAAGATATGTAGCTGCAAGACATAGAAATCTAAAGACTAAAAATTTTACTTAGATATTTCTCATCCCTACATCATATTCAAGCAGCAGAGGTAGAAGTAATTTCTAAATATACCCAGTGAGAATACTAGCCTCTTACTACTATGATTCCAGTAGATTTTGATTGTCTGCATTGATACTATGCTAATATTTGCACCACTCAAATACATTACAGTAGTGTTAACCAAAGTCTCAACTTTTCATCTCAGCCATTGTAAGAAGCAATAGACAGGTCCATGAAGGCACAGGTTTAATTTACATAGGGATTAAATGTTATGACTTGAGCTTAAAATATCTGAACATCCCCAGTAGCAATGTCTCCTGAACTATATGGGAAGATATAATTTAGTTAGGACTGTATAGGTTTTAAAATTGAACACCTAGGTTATATTTTGCTTTGTTTAAACATTATTCTTAATGTTCCATAAATGGAGAAGAGTGTTTAAAATTGGGGAAAAAAAATTGAGCCCTTTGTGAAATATTTTTCTGCAGCAATAGTCATCCCATAAGTAATGGATTTATGTCTGATGCCTTGCACTATGAAGCAATACTTGACAGAGATAAATCAGCCTGAGAAAACTGAAAAAAGCATGAATCAAAAAGAAAGGAGAAAAAGAGACGGTATTAAGACCAGACAAGTACAAAAATAACTAAGTTAACTGAATAAACATTATGAAAACAAAATATAGCCAAGGGAATAGTGAGGAAGTAGCATAAATACTTCAAAGCAAGTCTTATTTTCATGAAAAACAATATTATGATTAGTCTCAGTTTTCTAGCCTAAAGGTATTTTTCTAAAATTCTTTTGTACATTATTCATATTCTTAGTATAAAGAGTCATGTTGGCTCTGTGAGGATTGGTAGCAAGATAACAACAGAAAGAGCTGCTTTGCTTGCTGCTTTGTGTCCTTTCTTGGGCTGCAATGGTAAAGTGGCAATGGAATTTGGCACTCAAGTGTCTACCTTCACTCTCACAGCTAGAATTTGATTCCCAGCATTCACAGCATCTTTTGAAAATGATGAGTCAGACAGATGCTGGCAGACTTCCAGACCTTGGTTACATGTGTGAGAGGACACTACTTTTCTTTTAAAGAAGGAAAAAAGGAGAAAATATATCTCAGATGAGCAGTCATAGTTTTGTGCCCAGAGAGAAGAAGGGTGAACTGAGTTTGCATTAGAAACCCTTGCACCAAATCAGGGAGTAGAGGAATGTACAGTACCCATAAGAATACATCTCTTACATTTCAAATTTTCAAGAGCAGGGAAGGAAACAAAGTTTATAAGGATGATTTTTGTTTTAAAGAAATGTTTTGCAAGATTGAATATAATCCTTTAAAAAATAATAATAAAAAATAAATCTATCTTTTGAAACTCACTTTTCACCTTTCAGCAAGTATCCATTAACATAACAAAATTGTTCTCAGACACATTGTTCTTCATTGAAACCTACATGAACTGAAGATATGGTGTGAATCTCATCACAGGAAGGAACAAGTGAAGAACTTCAGGCAGTCATGGAGGTTGAAAATTATTGGTACCAAGAGCAAAATCACCTTGTTCAGAAAACCAAGGATCGAGGTGTGGAACCTGGGTCCAACCTGGATTCCAAAAATCCCCCGATTTAGGAAAAGTTGGATATGATATCTTTCATTTAGACCAAGCCCCTGATTTCTGACGAACTAGGGAAAGGGGTAAAGGGTTCAGATTTGCTTTATGCCACACACAACGGTGACCTCTTCTGGTCAAGAGCAAAACTGCCGACGGTTCTCCACTGATTTTTCAACCTCTTTATTTTAGCCTAAAGGAAATTATTTCCCTCTCAAAGGAAGTACCAAAAACTTTCCTAACATTGGGAATTTATTCCTCAGAAAGAAGAAAAAGTCCAAATGTGCCTACTGTATCAATCTGAAGTTTTTGATGATTTATAGGTATTTATGGTACATGTTAACTTACCCCAACAGTAGACTACCTGGTTCTGTCACTGCTGCCTTTAACTCTGCAAAAGTTCAGAGTGAAAATCTGCAAGAAAAAAAAAGAAAAAAGAGTGCTGATTTGTCAACTTTTTTTGCAGATGGAATGGATGCAATTGCATACACAAATATAAATTCCCTGATGCATTTCCAAAGGAGGTGTCTTTGTCAGTAACTGCTAAATGCGGCTGGAAGGAACTTTAGGACCATCCCCAAAGGGCATCATAGGCCAAGAAGTGTTGGATGAGAGCCCAGAAGACTAAAGTGAAATCCTGACCAGCAGAGGTATCAATGAGTGTTTAATAATCAGGCTCAGCAACACCACAGTTCATCCATTAGTCTTAAAAAAATTTATTCAAAGTTTAAACTATTATAAATGCATAATACCACATGTTATGGAAAATTATTTCATTTAAGCATCAAATGAGTAATATTTATTATTTTAATAGTAATAATTTACTGAGATATTCTCAGCAGAAATGTTTAAAAGTTTCTGCAAAAGAGTGACATGAATAAATTTGTAAATGATCAGTTTCAAATAATTTTAAAACTATCTTCTTCTGCTCTTCAGATGAAAAGACAGACATTAAGTCTTTGTTATGGTTGGTGGTTACCATAAGACATGCATAAAATATATGAAAGGCTGCTTAAATATTTTCAGTGCAATGACTGAGTCGTCTTAAATATTGTAGCTGTTACAACAGATGAAGTTCCATCTGTGGTTGGTAGTAATGCAAGTTTAATTCGATATTGTGTTAAAGTCATTCTCTTGTTGATGGAATTTCAATTCACCAGGTACTAAAAGAGCCCTTTTCCAAGAGAAGGTTATAATATTTTTCTTGTGATGAAACCTGTGAATAGCATTGCTGCCCTTTTAATAACATATATTTTATGACATCAGTTCTCAAATTCTGAACTCCTGAGGCAGAGAATCAGTAAAAAAAAAATATAATTTTTCATTCTCAATTGCTTTTTGAAATATTCTTTGCAAAACACATCTGTCCTTGTCTCTGAAGAGCCAATCCAGCATCCGTGATATTTGTGTATAAACATACTGATTATTTCTAAAATTTTATTTAATACCTCGTTGGTTTAGGCTTAAAAATTAACTTAATAGGAAATATCAATGTTGTGATGTTAACTGGGGGCCTAAAACTGTATTGAGGAAAAATGATTGATCTTCCCCTCAGCTGAAAACTGCTTTTAGAAGTCACCAACAGATGAACATATCTGAATTTCCAAGAGGTACAAAGAGGACAGGTTTCAGTGTAGATCCCTTCCAGGAAAAGGTTTGATCTTAACAAACTTTGATTATTCAGTGCTGTGAACTTCAGCCCAGCTTGGACACAGATAACAGAATTGCATATCTGTAATTTTATTGATTTACTTCATCTAGGATTTCTCTTTGTGGTTGAAAAGGAGTTTTAAATATATAAGGGAAGATTTGGTCACTGGGAGTTAAAATGCTTTACTTTATTGAGGAAACATCTGGAAAACTTAGATACTTTCATATACTATGTTGGCAACATCAAAGCAGAACTCCAAGCATATTCAGATATAATTGGGAAGTCATTGAAAATCTTTCCATTATAACTCCTAAACTTCCCCAGCTGCTAAGAAAAACACTGTCACTCTGCCACTGGCAGTCACACACAGGCCTGTTTGAGGGCTCTGACTCATACAATTCAAGTGGCTGGGAATCTCGCTGCTACCACAGGAAACAGGCAATTTCCAGGATACCTCTATTGAGGGCAAAAGCCTTTGTTAAACACTTGCCTTTTTGATTGAAAATATGGAGCATGGTGGGATAAAAGAAAATCAATTCAGTCACCCAAATGAACTCTTCTAAATTTGCAGCTTATTGCCTGGTTCATCCTGTTTCTCCAGGGGGAAGAGGGACGGGAGAGCATTGCTATTGTTGTCAGCTTTTGGTTTAATTTTCTCACGTGAAAAAATTCATCACATTTAACACTGAGAAATAACTAATGGCTGAGTGTATATGTGTGGCTGTGGAAAGGAAATACTTTGAAATATTGCCTTGAAATACTGCTTTCTTTTTTGATACTCAACTGCAGAAATCCCAAGAACAGTCTGAGAAATGCCTCTTCACACTGAAGAGCTAAATTTTTGGTATGTACTATCAAAAATAATTATTAGTTCTATTGTACTGTCTGTTGTCTGGTTTTCATGTGTAGGAGCAGATCCACTTCTTATGAGGGTTTCCACTTATTTTTGAAATTTCAGTTGACCACTTGGCCATAGAAAATAGAAAAGCATGGACAAATCATATGGAGGAAATATATTAAGAATTCTGAGATGCTGCAGAATTTATGAATATACTGGCAATCTTACTTTACTTCAGATCTTATTATTGTGTATCTGAATTTGTCTTAAGTAATACAAGCAAAAATTCTCAATTAAGAACCTTTTTCTTTGTTAAAAAACAAATGCACATATACAAAGGGACAATGTGCAAAATTATTTTCAAAGCTCAGGGTTTCTATCACAGCTGGGAACTTCATCAGTGATAATTCATCAACTTAGAAGAAAATTTACTGAGAGTTTTACAGGTTATTTTATAAGAAAAGGAGTCCATCACTTTTCATCATATCAGACAATCATATTACTGGGGCCAGAGTTTCTATTTCAGACAAGGTGGGAGTGATGAGTTTTAGAGTTCCTCCACACTGTTAAATCATAACCTCAGTATATCAGATGGGTCAGTCAATACTATGCAGGTAGAAGTGCCTACTCATAGTCCCTTCCAGAAAATTGCAACCTTTCAAATTAGTTATGTGCTAGAATGAAGAGAACTGTGGGTTTCGTTCACCACTTGACATTTTGGGCAACAGATTTCAGGTCAGAAACCAGGTCAGCATCCACTCCTCAGATTTGCATTTCCACACATAATTAAGTATCTCATGCCATAAATCAGATAAAAGATCAAATTCTAATACATACAGGAAACCAAGAGTTGTTCTTAAAAGTCTTATACCCTCCTGACCAGGATTTCCCTAACAAAAAGAAAGACTTAGCTTCTGACATCAGATCTGAAACCTACATCATTGGTTTAATATATACAACTTCAGTGATCTGTTCATATCTCAAAGTTAGCTTGCCACAGCCATTTTAAAGATAGTAAATGTACAGGCATCGTCTGTCAAGATTATCCTTTAATGCCCTTTTAGAAGTAAACCTAGTCTGATACTCTTCCTTTAATTCCTACAAAGAATTTTGATCTTGCCTCTTTTTTTGCCTAGTTTTAACAAGGCCAGTCATGGACAGGATTTGCTGATACAGCTGGAAAAGGGAATATTTGAATGCCAAACTTCAGATATGGCAGTAATCTATCTAGATCCATGATAACTGGTAACTACTTCCCAAAGTTCATACAGTGCTACTGTGTCATGAGAAGGGAGCCTCTCCTCTCTCATCCACCACCATCCCCAGCCCTTGTCTTTATCAGCACTAAGCTGCTTCAATCCTCTCCCTCCCAGAGGAAAAGAAAAAAAAACTTAAAACCTACCCCAGTCACAAACATGTACATAAGTTTCTATGCCTTTTGGGGCTGGAAACCCATCAGCCCTGGATGATTCCCGGCACCTGCGCATGATTTCCTTACAAAATGGGACCAGCTGCCTTTTTAAGGGCCCCAGAACTCCCATGCTCCGTAATGCTGGAGTGGGGGAGAAACAAATTTCTTAAATTTTACTTAAGTGAGTTCTGGAGCGGAAGATAAATTAGAGCTTATGGACTCATGAACAGGAGGTTAAGCTGAAGGCAGAAATAGAGTAAGGGCAAAGTTGGGAGGGAGTAATGGGATCTGCTGTAAATCAGAAAGAACAGTAAAAAAAAAAAAGAATAACAAGGCTGAAGAAAAACAAGTATTTTGGAGAAGATGTAAAACAGGTAGGAAGGAAAACAAGACTGACTGTGCATGCATAAGTACACAGTACAGTAGAAAAATGAAAACTAGAATTAATATGAACATGGGCAAGGATATAAAGGTGAAAAAATCACTTCTGCTTATGAACAAGTAAAATAAAACCCCAGCTGTTGAAATACTATGTTATATTTACTTGGTATATAGTGAGAACTGGAAGAACTTACTTGTAAGGAGGAGTCAACTTTGGAAATTATTTCAAAAGTAGGGTTTGGACATGGTAGACCAGAACAGCTGTTCAGAAGCCATTACAGTCCATTGTGCAAATTTTTCTTAGTTCAGTGCTTATTGGCTTAATAGAGTGCTCAGCAGGAATCCTTATGGTCCCATCTATTAATCTTGCTGTCAGCCCTGCACAAATTCCATACCTAAAAAAATAACCCCAGGCCCACCCCCTTAGCCCCTCTACACTTTACAGCATGACAAGAATGCAGAGGGAGTCAGACCCACTCTTCTAAAAACAGAAGGAGGCTGCACAGGGAAGATACTGTGTGCATTGCAGGGGTAACAGGGGAGAAAGAGGCACATTGCTGTGCTTGGCTTCCTCTAATTCCCTTTTCCTTTAACTAAGCACCTTATTTTTTTTCTGACTCTCTGGGTTTTTTTTCACAGAACCAGAGTTTTTATCTCTTCTAAAGTATAAGACATCTGCCTCTCATCGCATTCCAAAACACAAGGGATAGAGAGTTCCACTCTTCAGTCATCCCTATCTGCATCTTCTACACAAAATGGTCATATAAGTGGAGCTTCTAGCCCAAGGACTGACAGATATCTTCTTGATGTTTGTTTGCATGAAAGGCATTTTTGAAAGGGTTACTGCAGGAGGGGATAATTTTTTCCCTCTGCAGTCAAAGCAGATGCATTAACTTGTTTTTTAAGCTTTTGGAATGATGCTTCCTAGGCAATGTCCATCTACCAGGCAGCAAGTACAGTTGCATCAAATAGCTAGAGGAAAAGTTGCATTGAAATTGCATGGGATTTTTTCTAAAAATATCATCATTATCCAGTGTATGCACAACAGATCCTGAAACAGCATTAATTTTATATTTTCTCTTCATTCTTGTGCAAGATAAATTGTCAGAGATTTTTTCTTCCAAATTAAGTAAGCTTTGATTTATCTTTGAACTAGATTCCAGGCTGGGGCAAATTTTTCCTAATTGAATTGTAGTCCCTAGAAAAACTGCAGAGAGGTGTTGACATAACCTTAATCACTGTGGTTCTGACAGTTTGTTTAACATAGCTGTTTGTTTTGGAATAGTGAATTTAGACAAAAAAATCTGTGCATATTGCACTCCACAAAGGACGTTTTGGTCTGAAGGCTACATGTAGTAGTTATTGCAAAATACTTAACTTTCATCTGGAGTCGATCAGGCCTCTTTATGTACCGCATATTGAAGATTGCACTCTAGCTCATCCTTCTGTACAAGCAGAATTTTGGTATCACTGAAGAGCTTTCTTATGGGCCCTGCCCTGAAGTTCATCCTCTTTTGAGCTTGCTCTATGAAGAATGGTTATGATTACTTTAATTCTCTCTTTTGAAAATGCATTTACTTACCAGAATCTTTCATGGTGCATCTAAGTTGTGCATCTGAAGATAAGGCTGAATTTTCCATGTAGTAAACAGAGTGAATAAAGCAACAGAAAGCTATGTAAATTATTCACAGGATTTAGGATGTTTGGTTATGTCTTGAATTAATCAGTATGGTTTTAATTACACTTGTTAGAAGTGGAACACATTTTTTACTAGAGGATCAAGGAGCCAAATTTGAAGATAACAGACTTTTCACGTGTTTTCTACCTTCTGTCATGACAGATCAAGCTATCATTCACTGCATGATGTGTATTACTCTTTTAACAGTAATGTTAGTTTTCTTCAGGGCAATGTCATAACAAATAAATATAAAGCATAAATGTGATGTCTTTATATCCTTAACATCTGAGGTGTGAGATCGCCTACATTAGCAACTGCCCTTGAGCTAAACAAGATAGCCTGAAAATTCAGATCTCTAGAAGATTTTACTGTTGTTCTTACGGTTAAGAATTTATAGATAAACTGGTGCCAACTTTTACTACATACATAGCTTGGATTTTTTGGATTTTGTTCAACTTCTAAAAGCCTGTTTTGACAGCACAGATTTGTCTATGGGTAAAATAGCTTAAAAACAGGCAGAATGCAGCTTCCCTTATAGCTGAAAATAACCGATCAATTTGAAAGGCACTCTGAAAGAATTATATAAAAAAACATTAAGGGGCAGACATGGAGTTACTGGGAGTAAATCAGCATAGCTCTTTCAAATTCAAAGAAGCCACACTGATTTATACCAGATGAGGATTTTCCCATAATAAAATAAGTTTAAAATTTAAATATTTATACAACTGAGGTATTACAGAAACTTAAAAAGTAAAATACTTTTCTTAATCTTCCCAGTCAAAGTTCCATGACTTTTTGTGGTTACTGGTATGTTTCCACCATGTTGAATTTTTAACCAAGTTGCTGGCTCTTAAATTTGGTGCAGGCCATCATGTACCTGTATCTGCATGTAAATCTGAGCTGAAAAATTTAAGCTGAATAAAAATAAAGTTATTTCTTTTTCTAAAAGGGCTTTAAAATTAATTAATAATTGCCCTTGATCTACAAATACAAGGTGATAACTAGAAAGGCAAGATTTGCTAACACATAACATCTGACCGGTTGTCCTGATTTCCACTAGGGTAGAGTGAAAGAATTTTCCACAAAAAAAAAATCTAAGGAAATTTCAGTACACTTATGTTCAGCTGAAGGCTCTCCATAAATCTGATGTTCTTGCCCTTTGAGTTCTCTCTCTGGATAGTGCTCAGGTCTAAAGTCCTGGGGATTGCCTTTCCCAGACATGTTCTTGTATTTATGGGCAGCCTCCCCGAAGGCAATGGCTTATTCTGTGTCAGAGACCTTGTGTGTAAACTGAAGAAATGTTAATAAAAACCTCTAGATTAGAGGTGTTTTGTTGAGGATTTCTAAGTAGAATCTTGTGTTCTGATCCAAGTATACCTCAAGGAACATGTGATTCAGTAGTGTTAATGTTCTGTATAGTTCTTTGTGCTGATCCATAGTCCAGATGTTCCAGCAGTAGTTATCTGGAAGCCAGTACGCTGCTTGGGACTGTTTTGTTGTTTTTGTTTTTTTTTTAATACAAAAAAAGTGAGTCAAGTCATCCACCTGGAATAATGAAAAGAATTACCTCTCCTTCAGGAAAACAGCTCAGCTTAGTTCATTGATTTGCAGAAAAAAAAAATTTAAATCCTCTGAACTTTCACTATGCCTTCTGATTTTGGAAGCACTTAGTGCATACTGCCTGTTCAGCCAGTTGTCCAAGTGTTATTAGAAAAGTCTGGTGTTTCTTTACACAGGTAAGAATATTAGGACTAAGTTTCAGAGAGCTGAAAAATGCTTTAGCATTGCTGGAATATCAGCTGTTTAGTATTGCTTTTGCTTACAAGAAGCATACATAGGAGCTCTCCACTGCAGACCCATTTCCAGGGCTCACTTTTTTGTACAAATATGTCTGTAATTTAGCTGCACATCTAGAGCTGTTGATCTTTGATTTTCATGTGAGTTGAATGAGTTACTTAAATGAGCATGCACTTTTCAATGGTCTTTTGGGAAAGAATATCAGTGATGCTCACCCTGAGACAAAAAGGCCTCACCAGCCAGCCTCTGAGGGTTATATTCCAGGGCAGTTAATACTCCATTTTATCTAACTCCAGCTGTCGTGATCAGAGACCAAGCAACAGGTGTGCCTCCCTGGAAGGAAGGGTCAGGGCTCATGGGAAAAGGGGAACGAGGAGATTTTATAAAGCACATGCGTGGAGTCCAGCTAACAGTTGATGAAGAGACGACTTTGCAGGTAGGAAGAGCTCACAAGAAAGTGAATAGAAGACATAAGAATGTTTTCAAAAGAGTGATGTTAAATATGTGTGTGGCTAGAAAAAGATGTCATTTTTAAAGATATCTCAATAGGACTGTTTGCATGTCCTGTATATGAATAAGAGACTGTCATACAACGGGAAGGGAACCTGAAGAAAAAAAGAAAAATATTTCTATCCTAAAAATTCAGGTTTAATCCAGAATTGTATTGAGGTTATGCTTCGAGGAAAAGGTCAAACCTTGCTAAAATTTACTTCAAAATATATGAAAATTTGCAGCTGGAAACACCTTTCCCAACATTTGCAGACCCATTATATCTTGATATGTTTTATTTAAGTTTTTTTTCTCTCTTTTTGAGCTCAACTTCCCTGGTTTTGTATTTTTTTAATCATTTTTTCTTTATCAACTATAATACTTGTCAACATTTATGATCTTAAAATATAGAATAGCTTCAGGCAGAATAAATTCAGTCATGATTCTTCTATGCTGAAGCAAATCACTAGGAAAATTAACACTCATTAAAACCAAAAGTGTTTAAAATCTAATATCTCATTGAAAAACTGTCCATTTACTAAAACCCAATTAAAATGCAATTAGCTTTATAAGCGATGTATATAATATCTAAGAGGGTCAATTGCTCTGCACTTTATAGCTCTAATTTGTTTTTGGATTATCTAGTGCAAGAAAATTTAGAATGGCTTTTAAAGCTTTCACTTTTAGGATTTGTTACTTGATGTTTCCTTTATTTAAGCATTTTTATTAAAAAAGAAAAAATAACTCATTGTGAATAATTCAGCTCTTTTTTCTGTTCCTTATGATGGCCACTAATGGTACAATTTCTAGTAATAAATAACCCTCTTTAAAGAAATCCCTCACTTTTGAAAATGCTGAAATAGTTATTTTATTCTACACAGATTAGCATGCTCTAACTTGCAAAGATATATAGTCAAACTGTAAATAGCTATCAATGGGAGGATAGACACCTGTTTGATGGTACAATGAATTACTTCTCTCTAGGTACCCTTTTCTCTTTAGTGACCTGTGAAAGATCTGAACAGTTAGCTGAGATGGATGCCTACATTCCACATCTCTTACATGATCTGATGACATGAAGCACGACTAATTATATATAGTAATTTGGTGTGGAGAAAATTTGCTATATTCTAAATCTTTTGTACTAAATCCTGATAGCAAAAAGATGAATTTCAAATAGTTGTTATGTTGTTAAAAATATGAAAGAAATCTGTACCAAAAGCCAATGTAACCAATTTGCTTCTCATATACTTTATTTAACAAATTAGGAACAACCTTGAGGAGGAAAATAAATTCTCAGCTATCTCTTCAACGAGATTGCAGTGTAATCTATTTAGCATCCTTAGTTCCTTCCCGTTCATGTCACCAGGGTTTGTTTCTTCCTAATGACTGGTGGGCTGAAAAGATACTCTCCCTTCATTTGATATGCATGTTTGAACTTGCTACTTCTAATGTAAGAAAAAATGATTCCATTCTTCTGCCTTTCTGTAGCTGATAAAATGTTGCCTTCTCCATCCACAAACAGTTCTATCAATCTAGAATTTGCCCTTGTTCTCATTATGCTTCAACTTCTTCAGTTGATTAACTATAAATCAGTATTTCATACATTCCATTCTCTTTTATTCATTTGTATGAACATATTTCCATTGCTCTTTTTTATTTCTCTTTCAATTTTCCTATCAACTCAACAAAGTTTTAAGAAAAGTAGTCTCTGATTTTGAATTAGGTTAGGTTATGGTTTGGGGGTTTTTAAAATTATTTTTAAGTATTCTAGAGATTTAAAAAATTAATAAAGAATAATTTTTGTTGGTAGTAAGTTTTCTTGTTTCTTAGGCATTGATTGTAGATATGAATTTAGATATTTTATTTACACTCAATTACATCGAAGAGATGGTACCTAGCAGGTAACTATGTTTTTCAGTTTTTTAATAAAGCGAAAATTGGTGTATTTTCCAACTTCACTGCTCATTTTTATCAGGGAAACATCAGGGGAAAATTACCCTCTGGCCTTATGTCTGCCAAATTATAATTACAGAGCAAGCCACACGTTGTCAGGTTTGGAAGAATTCAAATCCATCTTGTTTCAAAAGAGATTTTTTTCTCTAAAAATATTAGACAAGTTGTTTGATATTTTCAGAGATGGGTATGACTTATTAAGTGAATGTATTTTTTTATGGAATGCTTGAACCTGTGTGAAACCATTTTGGATGCTCGGGTTATAATGTTTACATACTCTCATGATCATCAAGATAAAAGTATCTTAGCAAGTGGGGTTATGTAGGTTTGTATATACATATAATTTTGTTTTAACCTGAGTCGTGTCCTTGGGGCTGGACTTGTCCTATATCCAGCACATCTGGGTGCCAGCCCAGGCTCAGCCACAGGCTCTGGATGTGCTCTGGAGCATGGTGGGGGAGGCAGTGCGGACCCTCCTGCCCTGGGCAGTGCAAACATGCACAGGATGGGAGCACCAGCTGTCCAGGGAGTGTTCCCCACCACCTCTCACGATGGAGTCACTCATCTGCCCACTCCACCTCTCAGTGCACAAGCAGCCTCTGCCTCTAGGGCCTGTAACCTGAGCACAGCACAAGACAAATTTGTGTTGTTCAAGGATAGGTTTGGGGTGGTGTACCTTCCTCTCACTCTTCTTCAAAGACACAACGTATTCATAATCAATCTATATTCTATGAAATGGAAAACATTACCAAAAAGTAGAACTTTTTTCTCTTTAATGATTTTGATTTCCTAATGAGATAGTTGGTTTTCTTTTTTTTTTATTTCCCTCCACCCTGATTTCTCGTGGAAAAGTTAAGGAAAAAAATAAAAGAGGGAGAAAAACAGAGCCTCTTTTAAAAGCAGATGTATTGAAAATAATTAACACCTTTGTGCTTAGTTTAACAAGAAAATTATTGCTTGTGGAAAAAATCTCCAATCAAAAAATTGCTCAATCCATTCAGGAAATTAAGACAGAAGTAATCAAAAATCCCTATAAGTAATTATTACCTTCTAATCTGCATAGATAACTGTAAGTATTCTCATGGAAGGTCACAAATAATTAAGAACTTCAAGATTATTTTTCTAGTCTTTTATTTATTTTGTCATTAATATTTTTCAATGGTCTGGATAAATAGAAGTAGATACCAAACATATTTTTGTAGTCTTTAATTAGTATCAAAGCAAGCCCAGAGCGTGATGAGTTTGTAAGGGAAAAACCCATTATAAGTAAGTCTAGATCTATTTGTGCACTTGTGACTGGAGTCAAAGCTGACAGTTTATTACATTGTTGGTATGTACATAAAATTTAGAATCACAACCCCAGAAGAAGGGTGTTGGCTTTAACAGATCAGAAGTTCCATTTTTATTTCAGTTGACTAATGCCCTTGGAAGATAGCTTCATGGTTGTTTTATTTGATGATAAATTTGTAAGAGTCATTGACTGTAGAAATGTGGTAGATGAGAGGAAAACGGACAGAAATAAAATCCAAGCAGAACAAAAGGTCCACAGAGGGACCTCTCTGACAGTTAAACCCCCTTATTGATTGATGTACCGTTCAGTATCTTCTGTTAGGAGATTTGTACTCAGGCATTCTGTTTTTAATTTTATCGTGTTATACCAACTTCTTAAAGTAGGGAAAAAGAAATAGTCTCCTTACTATGTAATTTCAGCAAGGGAAAGGAAATGGTTAAAACCATGTGCTCACAATATCTGTGTGAAAGTTCTGGTGATTTTTGTGGACCTTAAATCTTCATAGTTCTTTTCCAATAATAAGGTACTTCTTACAGTAGATAAATATGAGAATATCCCATATGTTTTTCTATTATTCTTATTATTATTGCTATTGTGACTGATGAATATCACACATTAATATAGAAATGGGGTTTGGATATCATTGCAGAAGTTCAGAAAGAAAAAGCTGTTCTAACAATAAGCTGTAGGACCTTTGGATTTCACATAAGTGGGAATAGAGAACTTATCATATTTCCTCTGTAATTGTATATTTGATAGAAAATATGCATGGCATTAAAAAGGATATCAACTAAAAATGTATTCACATGATCATGAAGGGTAATTAAAACTGATAATATGACCTGACTGGAAAAGGGAGGACAGGGTGCATGCATGAAAACTTAATGGAATATTAAAGTAGGGATTTTTTTAAAGTGCTGGAATAGATTCTATTTTTTAATCATTTTTAATCTGTTCTATAAAATTCTTTACTGGTAACAATGGTTTTATGGTACTGGTACCATAAAACTAATTTTATGAGTTTTTTTAAAATCTGGTTTGGTCTTGGGTAGAAGGAGTGAGATTTTAAGACTTTTTTAATTTAGTATTTTGGGACCACAGAATATTTGAATAAAGGAAAACAGGCATTTTGCTCAGGCATTCAGTCTGAGCTGTGATTGCTGTGGGGACAGAGGGCATCTGAACTTTTAAACATCACAAATATTTTTCAGAGGTTGGAAGAAACTGCATAAGGTGTCCTGAGTATTTTCATTTTCTTCATTTTGGGAGTATTTTGTAGAATCAAAGACTGTCAGGAAATGATGTATGCACATTGTAGTGAAGGAAACCACCATTGAGAAAGGGCAGCAAGAGGCAATATGCCAGATCAAAACAGAAATTTGTAATAAAACAAGTTTCCTTAAAAATAAAACACTCTCATGCCTTTGGACACGAACAGATAATTCTAAGAATTCTAGTTTCTAATACTCTTTATCCCCTTGCAAAATAAACCTGGGAAAAAATTGAAAAGGAGATCCCATGATCTCCCATTCCCAGAGCTCATGGCAGTTTCCAACAAACTCATGTAAGGACACAAAAAACATAAAGGAAGAAAGACACCTACCAATTTTAAAAAATCATTTAAGCCTTTAACAGGATTTTTGATTATTGTTCTTTTTTTATTGTATATGGGAGAGGATAGCCAGATACTGGTACCATAAAGATATGAATAAATACACAGTGAATTTCCACTTTATTTTGAAACATATTTGACCTGGGAAATCAGGACAGTAGTCTAATCACAGGGAAATATACACAGTCTAAAATGGACTTTGGAATTCACTAATAGTGTCCCTCCTAACTGCAGAGAGTCGAAAATCCCTGAGAATAAAAGCAAAAATCCAGTCAAAATTAAAATTAAATTTACCCTCAATCCTTTTTGTGTCAGGAAAGATCTTGACTCCTTGCTCACCATGAGAATGACTGCAAGGCAGGCAATGCCCTTTCAAAGTCCAAAGCCCCTTTGCCTTTGGGCCTTATTTTGAGCCAAAAATTTAAGATCTTCCTGGATTCCTTTTAATTCTTTACTTTTTTCCATTCTGTCAAAGCTCTTTCCTTACAATTTCAGGGCTTTCAAGCCTCATAATGACCTTTCTAGTTGACCCTGACCCATTCTTCATGTTACCATGATGTAGTGTCATAATGCTTCCATGAAGTACAGTCCCTGAAGGGGTTAATGCTCCCCTGCCATTCAGCTGTTAGTTTCTCTTAAATTTCCCACTGGACTGTCACAAAGGATAACAGAGATGTAATAAAAAGGTCACGCAGGTGCTCCCACAGAATATGTTATCAAGTCCTAGTAGTGAAGGAATGTGAGTAGGCCTATTTGAATTAACAATGAGCAGACAATAAAAGGAAAGTTGAATTACAGGCAGCAGGCAGGTTTGCACTAAAAGAGTAAACAGGATTTACTGTATTCAAGGAGTCTGAAAAATTGCACTCATTAACCGTGTATCAAGTAAATCGATAATACCATTACGTGTTACAATGAGAATTAGCTTTAGCAGCTATTTCATAAAACTCAGCAGGGACTCACAGCTAATTCAATTTCTACTGCATTGTATTCACACTAATATTCCTTCAAAATGGTATTATTTTTGGTTTGTCATTCATCTATTTCCTCACCTTACTCAATGCATCTAAGAAAATAAAATACAACTCTGAAGAGGTGTATTTGTAACATAAGGTTCATTGCTCCTCCGCCTCGTGTCAAAACACTGAAGACCAAACCTTTGTTTTGCATGTACTGCCTCTAATGCCTTCATTAGCCAGTTAGCTTTCTATTCCACAATAGATCAATGCCAGCTCCCAATGATTCCTTAAAACAGGTCATCCATGAGGACTGCTGCAGTAAGGATCCTTCTGTCTACCTCTTTCCTTGTTTTTCCTTTATCAGAGGCTTCCTGGATGGCTATTATTCTCAAGTGCAGCAGCTGCGTGCTTAATTGGGAGCCAGCAAATGAAAACAACTCTGTGTTCACACCTTTACTCTGCTGCGTGGCCTAATTTAATAAATAAAGGCAGGAAGGAGGGAGAGATACAAATGGGTGCTTTGTTAAAAAGTATCCAAAAAATATGGCTAATGTAGACAGAAAACTCATACCCTACAGAGAAAGCAGAATGAAATGTAAATAGTGAATTGTGGCAAGGCAATACGAGAATGACATTTAAGAATTTCAGTGTGCAGAGTCTTGTGGCAGAAGTCATAGCCTTTATGTGAGAGAAATCAGGATAAATATTCAATAGAGCATGTAATAAAATGCCAACAGTCTTCCACAGGGTCATTTCCCTTGGTAAAGACATCATAATCTATTTAATTTATGATCTGATTTTGCTTCTTTTACTCAGTGAAGATCTTTTTAACAGAAAGAGATAGACACACCAAGATTTCTTTTTGTGTTGAAAAAACCCCAAACGATTTCCAGTAAGAAAATGAGGAAACTAGAGAGATTGAGGGAGGAGAATCATTTGTTGCATCACCACTGTCGCTCTTCTAAATTTTTTTCCTATATCTGACCATCTATACCTCTAGACAGGTATACCAGGTACTAAATCCTGAGATATATGAGATTATGAAGTCTTATACAATAGTAATTGAAATTCATATCCACAAGTCATTTCCAGCATCGCAGTGTATGCTGCAAATGAGGCACACATGCCAAACATGCAGCCCAGACTGAAAACTTTGTTTCATAATGTATTTAGCCTATGACAATGCTAGTGAACCCTAGCAAGTTGCTTCTTTTCCTAAAATTTGAGGTTGCCTTCGTTCCTTGTGGGATTTTTTATCTAAAATGCACTCTTATACCACTCTAACTAAATAATTGACAAACCTGATATTTCCTATTTGACCCCAAGCGGAAGTCTGCAATAGATCAAAGTGATCAATGTTTCAAATTGACAATTAGAGTTTATTTATTGACTTTTTTATTTGTGTCAAATAAGAAGTGTATTGAGGAAAGTATTCATATATGAGAACAAAACCAGGATAATAACCGCTGGTGATTATTTGGTCATTACTGTGCATTGCAAAACAATCCTTTTTCATCCTTACAAAATAATAGTCAAATAATTTCTTGTCATATGCCACAGAGTGTACACAAGTTTTATTTGGAACTCAGCTATCCTCTCAGTTTTTTTACCTATCAGTTATTCTTGGGGATGCAGGCCAACACCTGGCTTCTAAAGTTGCCTCTTGCAGATTCTTTGCAAGTGATTGTGTGTTTAAAGTTTGACTGAATAATAATAAAGTAATTATTAGGTAGTATTGGGTAGTTAAAATATACACATGTGCAGTTTTAATGGGGGTTTTTGTTGAGGGTTTGGGGCTTTTTTTTCCCCCCTGAGGGAATGCCTAACTGGATGGGCAGGCACTCCTATTGCATGCTTGAACTGGTGATTGTTCTCAATTGAAAACTAAGTTGCAGAAGGTCAGAATGGGTCACTTGTACAATATTGAGTGTTTCTAAATTGGCTGTTTTCTTGGTGGTTTACTAAGAGCTTGGTTTAATGTTTGCCAGTCTTTTCCATGTAGAATGTCGCTGTAAGGGACACAGTATCAAAATGTGTAAGAAACTGTCCTACCTAGGCAAGGCCCAGAACTGTTTGTATTCTGTCTTCAATTTTCACTGAAAAACCTTGCTTGTTATCAGAAGACTGAGTATATCATCAAATACAATTTATTTATTTATTGAGAACTGATGACATCTGTACATGTGTCACCCCAACTGAGAATACTAATGAAATTAAATAAAGTATTTTAAAAATAGACAGAAATTGTAAGAAAGTAGTTTTGATGGGAGTCATGAAGCAAAATCCTTCAGTAGCAGATGAACAGAAGGAAAGAGGAAGAAGTAAAGCAACAAGATCAGAGTTTTCAATATGGATTTTGAGCAAACCCTTCTGCCACCTTGCCCTTTTACAGCCAAAGCTGCCTTTTGGGACCACATCCTCTGACATACCAAGGCAGACTGTTATTTGACCAAGACAAAACAACAGAAACCCACAAGATGGTAACACACAGACTCCACTTCTGTCTGCATCACTCTCTAGTTTCATGCATTCATTCATCTGCAGCTGCCTTCCCTCATCTTCGAGGCTACATCAAGGCTTCCTGCTGCCAGGCTGTGGTGAGACGTCTCGGCTCAGACATCCTGGAGGCACAATGAAGGCACCCATGAGTGATTGAAGGTAACAGATAGATGGACTAAGTGCTCATTAACAATACATGTGAGTATGAAAAATCTGGTGCCCCAGGCCAACTGTCCATTTGGCCCAACCCCAGCATTTAACAGTTGCTCAAAAACATTTGTATTCCATTATAGTTAATTTTTCCCACATATTTACTGTAAAGTGCTGCCATAATGAGTCCCAGCTTTTGAACTAGATTGACCTATCTTGTCAAAATTAGAGCCATGTCAGCAGAAGCTGGAAACTTGTGAAAACTATGTGTGAAGCCTGCTGCACATGATGTATTTCAATACAACGTTTTTCTCTCCCCATGTAGCCCACCCCATGTCTGATGAACTTGGGATGTTCCAAGGAACGTGTGTGTGGTGAACAGCAACAGAACATGAGGACAGCATGCTGAGATACAAACCATTGTTTTTCTAGTAGAATATACCTTGTCTTACCTTCACCAGGTACACACACAATGCCATAGAGATGAGTGTTCCATTTCTTGACCTATTCATCTTTCATATAGCTTGTTTCTGGGGGAAAAATCAGCCTAAAAATGAGCCATGTTTATTTCTTTCAGATCTTATTTGCTAGAGCAGAAATAACAGTAAACAAAAGACTGGAAGCTGGCTTGCCAGCTAACAAAATTAATTACATGAAATGATATGACTAAGATTCTAAGACTGCTATAGCTTCTGAAAATACAAGCAATGCTCTATTATGTGTGAATTTCTAAATGTTTTTTGATAGATCTGCACAGAATACATGAGTATAATTCTGTCAGACTTCCATCTCTCAAATCACTTTTTTTTCTCTCAGGCTCTAGGAATAGATTTTGTCATGTGTAAATTTAAGAAATTCATTGTAAAGGCATGTCCTTCAGACAGCATTTGTCTCATCCTACCTATTCTGGGCACTGGTGAGAAACATTGGCCTTGCTGTCAGCTGTCCAGAGGGCTGTTCCCCTTCAGGTCATGGGTGTATGGTCTCTATACTCTCAGTCCATGTGTGTTGGTCTCTGTTCATCCTCCTTCCCCGCAGGAGGAGACAAGGTAAACCTGGTTTTATTTGCTGTGATTTTGCAGGGAAAAGCAAGCTGAACAAGGGAAGCTTGTGATGTTTGAGGCATTTGTTCCTTTGTGTAGGTGCTCAGAGGCTCCAACAGCAGTTTCTGGTGATCCTCACAGCCCTGTTTCCATCGCATTCAGGCTTCCTGCTGACGGAGAAACTGGAAGGTGACTCCTCAACCAGAATATTCCTCCTGAAGCTTTGGACATTTTTTAAATTTACTTGCACTCAGTATTAGCAGACTGTAAGTCAATATTTACTGGAAAACTGTACAGGGAGCAGAGGTTGATGTTCTTGTCATACTTCATAATATTCTAATTAGCATAAGGAAGCTGTTAAAGCTCACAAGATGAAATTTTACTTCTTACACAGGTTTTTAAACTCTAATAAATTCTGCTTGGGTCTATTTTATGGTAGCAGATATTAATGGAAGGAAAAATACTACAAGATTTCTGGTCCAGATACACTGATAAAGACTTCTTCCTCAAGCTGTGGCCCCTTGCTTCATAGACAGGAGAACTAAGTGGCTCATGTGCCTGCTTTCCAGGGTCAGTCACTCTAAAAGCAGCAGGTTATTGCCATGTGTCACAGCAGTCCAAGTCCCTTGTGAGGTGTTCATGATACCCTTGTAACCTTAAATCCTAGGATCTTTTTGTTTGAGAAATCATTCCTTAGATAGCTTGAAATCTGTAACCATATAGTGTCACCCAAATGTAGCCCAGTATGTCCAGTAGTGCCACTAAAAGGGGATGTTGGGTATCCGCAGCAGAAGGGCTGCTGAAATAGCATCTTAATGCTGTGAGGTTGGAAATAGCCCAGCCAGGTGTAGTTTCATTCTTTTATCCTTGCCACCTGCAGGGAGGGGGTCTCTGAAGTAATTTATCCCCAGAACCATCCATTGATTTCATCTCAGAGGGGAATGTGGACAGAATTGAAAGTCAGAACATGAGTTATCTGCAGGGATCTTGCAGGGTAAAGTTGTCCCAGGTCATCTGTCCCAGGTCAATCCAAGTGTTGAGCCAAAAAATCACAGAAATTTGGATTAAAAAAAAAAAAAAAAAGAGAGAGAAAAAAGTTAAAAGTTCAAATTTAGAACATTGGCAGGATTTCAAGGGATAGTGCTATAGTTCTACATTTTCTCCTCTGTTTGCAAGCCTTCATGTATAGTATTGTCTGTGTGTAGGTTTTATGATGGTACCAGCTTACTAAAAATACTGTGTATAAGCAAGTAATAATTTCATTTCCCAATTTTTTTCATTTTGGCCTTTTTTTTTTTCCTGATTTGAACCACCATTTGTCATCAATATTGTCATTTTTACATTCTCACAATGATTTATAATGTATTTTATAAGAAACTTTATTTAAAGCTCTACAACAAAGACATCTTGATCCCAGGTTGGCACTTTCAAGGCCCTATAATACAGGTAATAGTAAATATTAAAATGTTGTCTTGTATGAGGGGTTTTATGCAGCAAATTTATTTATTTTGTATGACCAACTGTTCCGGAGCTGCCTTCCACCACTTTCTCAAAACAATTGCACTCTTTTCCTGCTTTTCTTACTATTTATTCCACTCTTATTTTTCTTATATATATAACAAATACTAATATCTGATATTAAATAAAAAATATTGCAGTTGTTTAAACTAAAAGTCTCTGTGTAGCAGGCAACCAATAAAAGATGTAGTGGGTTGAACCTGACTTGACGGACAGACTTCTAGACCAATAATGCAAAGCGTCAATTTTAGACCAATAAAGTACAACAGAAGAAAACACAATTTGGTATTTATTTTATTACGGTAAAACAAAAAATGGAAGCCAGGAACACCTCGATCATCCCACCTGCACACGTCCTGGAGGACACCCTCCCTGACAGCCATCTCCTTCCTTGTCACATCTCATGGATGTGCCACTTTGTAGACAGGCCTAATCTGTGCCGCCTGCAGTTAGGTCAGCATTTGACACTTTACCTAAAGCTGAGGCCAAGTGGGCAGCTAGAATTGACAGTTTCCACTTCAGGGGTAAAACGTGGGTAGTTTTTGTTGGGGTTTTTTGGTTTTTTTTTTGGTTGGGTTTTTTTTTTTTTTTTTGTTTGGTAGGTAAGTAAATTTTTAAATATGTAAATACGTAATTATGTAGCTCTCCTTACTTTTGCATATAGTCAGCTACTATGGGATTTCAACAAGCAAGTTTTTGTATTTTACCTCAGAACTGTCTCCACATATCCTGCTATAATAGGCCTTAGGCAACTAGAAGAAACAGAAAAAATTAAAGTAAATAATCAGAAGACTGTATGACATTAATGACATCAATTTATATTTAAAATACACTTTGTAGATATTCCTTAGAGAGCTCTCCAGAGTATCTTGTCATATTGTGAGATTTTCTAAGTACTGATAGATTTCTAATGACTAATAGGGTGTAGTATTATTTTCCAAGTGATCAGTGTGGTTTCTTTTCATCTTTGAGTTTCTAGGAAAGAAACCCCTAATTTGAAGTCTAATATCTTTCTTCTGTTCCCATACGCAGCAGATGGCACATGCAACTATACCCTACTTTGTAATTCCTATGTGACATTTATTATTCATCAGAAAGGAAGTTAAAAAATATTATCTTTGCAGCTTCTAGTTTGGCTGGTCATATAAATTGGACAAAATATTGCTTAAAAGAAATTATATCTGAAAACATAGAAACTATTAAAAGTATAGCATAGGGGCCACCCAGTGGGGCAGCAGCATATTGTTCTGCCACAGCACAGTTCAATGAAGAAAGCACAGCTGTTGAAACTTTTTGACAACGTTGTCCACTACGTATCATGACACTCTTCTGTGATATTTCTTCATTTAGTAAGAAGGAAATTGTAGAAAAACCCAAGTACCAGAGATCGTATATTCAAGTATGCCAAACTTTTCTTCTGTTTGAGGTCTCAGTATCATTATATGTGGCTTTAGAGTAGTGCTTATTTATGCCTCTTTACAAAATGCAGGCAAGGTTTTCTTTTATGTTTGCAGGTATCTTTAATTAAAAAAAAAGTTATTCAATTAAGTGAAAAATCTGTATTTTTAAGTAGGTACAACATTCAGAGCTATGGTACATCAGACATAGAAGGTGGAAGAGTCTTGGACAGCAAGGCAAATCTGCCTGAGAAACAAAAAAAGAATTACATGCTGGTAGATTATTTTTTTTTTAGACTGAAGTAATTGTAGTGTTGGGTCATCAAAGACATCTGAATGTTTTACAAACACAAATTCTTAGTATTCAAAAGACTTTTCTCTAGTAAATTACTTGCATTTTAATTTTTAAATTTTATTTTAAAACCACCTAGACCTTTTTCAGCTTACAGGGTTAGCTGCAAGTTCACCCAACACTGACTTTCCTTTAGAAGTTCTGGCACTGAGCTGGAGTTATGTACACTTCATAAACTGTTTCCACTGTTAATGATGGAACTCTTCTTCTTTTTAGCTCTTCTGGTTGAAAAAAACTATATTTAATTTAGAATTTGGTATTGTTTTAGTTTTCTACAACAGCAAGGTGCTTTGGACTACGCCTTCCTGCTATGTCTGCTCAGCCGCTTGAGTAGAAAGACATCGGTTCCATGGTAACGTGTTTTTTTAATACAAAATTGAGTCAATGTGTAAAATGTCTTACAAAATACCTGGCTTAGGGAAAGACAGAGTATTTCTACTCAATCCATACTATTGTTACTGAATTTTAGCCATCATAACTAAAAATATTTCCGTGTGAGATCTGTTTTTCTCTGTTAGAGTTGTTGCATGCATCTTGTTGCACGCAAATAAACATCTAAAGGAGACCAGGGCAGGACTTAACAGCTTAACATTCTTGAATTCAAGGCATATATGTACCAGTTAAACTTGTAATTACTCTTCACTGTACACCATTCCTCTGTGCAAATATAGATCTGAATTTCTTAATTATTGCTTTGATGTTGATAATTAAATGCCATTGGTTATAAAGTTAGATGTGTTTAGCTAAGGTTACATTAATGTGGGATTTCAATCTGAATTACCTTGTAGGAAGTCACCCTGATAATAGCAAAAGAAGAATAGAAGAGAAGGTAAAAATTTGCCTTACTTTCTAATCACATGGCATCTACTTTTATACTTTATTTTTTTTTAAACTTTGGAAGGATGCAGTTCCTGATTACTTAATATCTTCAGTGATGCTTCTCAGTGGTCAGCTTTTAAAGGATCTAAGTGCAGATGAATCCAGGATCTTGGGGCCATACTCTTCTCCAAAGGGCTATTGTCCTTATAAAGGCTTGAAAAAATTTCTGTCAGAATATAATTTCTGACAAATAGAGTAAGGGACAAAGTATGAATATGACATCTTATTACCTTGAAAGTCTCTATATAAATATGTGGAATCCTGAGACAGCTTTCCAAAAGAGGTGTCTCTGCACAAATAAACTTGAACCGTTCAGAGTTACCCTTAGTAGTTTTTTTTCAAAAAGTAAGAAACAACAATCAAGATGATCACATTGAGCTAAGTGAGTCTCGTGATACCCTGGTCTTCACTCACCCTATCTTCACAGTGAGTGAACAGGCCCACTAATTTTCTTTACATTTATTTGATTTTAACCCTTTAGCTGATGAAATTTGAATTAACTTTCATGAGACTTGTAAAAGCTATTATTCAAAATTTTTGGAATATTTTTGAAAGTGACAGCTATCTTTACAGTACAGCTTTTGGGTTTTTTTAATTTTCAAAATAATGTTAACCAGTGAGAATGCAAGTATCAAATTTCAAGAATTTACACCTTGCATACAGTCCTTTCAAAGCTTATTTGGTAATAACACATTATTAATACCTTTTTATAAAAGGCAATATATGTTTTCAGTTTGAATAAAATATTTTCTATACCTGTTCCCTTCCACTTCCTAACTAGTTACAGAAATACCCAAAATTTATTTTCTTCAATATTAAAAAGCTACTGACAGATGGCTTAATAGGATCATACTCTTCAAAGCTCCTGAAAGTAATTTGCCTTTGAGAGATGGAAAATAAAACAGTAATTATTAGTCCAAGGATTTTGTAGGTTAATCTAATTAAAAATCCAGACTTATTATGTCTTGGTTGGAGTCCTGTCCTAGTACCAAAGGAATTTATAGCTCATTTCACTTGAATTTTTTCTTGCCATCTGCCTATAGAAAAAAAAAAGAAGTAAAAAGATTTCTGCAGTACCTACAGCTTGCATCACACTTCCACTATGCATCGTATTTTTGCTACTACATCCAGATGGGCTGCTCACTTGCTATGTAGTTAGTAATATTCTTCAGGCTTGATCATAATGAGGGAAAAACATTTGTAGTATATCTTCCAATTTTTAAATAAACTGTTTAGTTTATACAGAGTGAGCGTGTCCCTTTTCCTCTTGAACTTTCTCCTTTTCCCCAACTTCCCTTATATCACTTTCTAATACTGTACCTCAGATATCACTATCATTAATAGTCTGATAGAAGTCCTGAGAGATATTGATGGGATAACACAATCTTTTGTGTCTTTATTTCCAGAATATTGAAATTCTTAGTTTCATTGGTGTGTATGCATCTATTTTTTGTAATAAATTTGATTGATGTCTGATTTCAAGGTTATTTAGGTTACTTCTGGTCAACTGTGGTACTTCCATAAAAATCTCATCTGTTTAGTGACAACTGGCTTCATATTTATTATTTTAAAATATTGTAGTTCTGAAAATTTGAGATAAAAATGGACTTAGTAATTTACTATAGAGTCTAGCCTATGAATGTTCTTCAGAGATGGGTCAAATAAGCAGTTTTTAATTTGGTTCCATTTGTTTTAGATCATATCAATAATTTTAAAAATGTTCAGTAAATCTTTTGGTGAAAAAAGTATTTCCCACACATGTTTGGATTCTTTTTTCTCTCTCAGCTTTCCCATAGATCTTCTACTCATTAGATTTCATTCTATTGACAGGTAGGGGGGACTCTAAACATCGTTCTTTTTTCCACTGATGATAGGCTGAGAATTACACATGCTGATAAAAGTTCCTTCATCCATTTCTGATGCCTTAAAATGCTCCAATTAAACAGGCTAAACAGAAGATAGGCAAAATATCTGCATTTGATTATTTGAAATCTGTCTTTCCATCTCCTTTAGTATGACCCCATTCTTTGCTTTTAGTCCTATCAAAAGGAAAGAAAAAGCCTTGTTCAACTCTTCCAAAGTAACTGTTGCCATCAAGTAACAAATGAAGCTTTTAATGATTGAAAGATAAACAAAATCAAAATTCTGGGTATTTCATAGCTCCTGCAGAACTGTTCTTTACTTGACCAAAGCCTAGTCTGGCCCATGGACCCACTTTTTCTACAAATACTGACATTCAGTCATAGGTGCTAGAGACCGACCATAGGTTTTTGGTCCTTTTCATTTTACCCTTTGTTTTTCCCATCTAAATTTAAGAGTAAAGTATTTGAGTCACAGAGACCCTTAAAGAGTTCCTTAGCCCCTAAATTCTTTGGCATGTAGGCACAACTAAATGAAGGCAAAATGGATATTATCATTCAAACATATATGATCTTCAATTTACAGCTATTGTAAATTCTCCTTCCCAGAAACTATTCATTTCAGAAAACATGAGTTCAAAACCGGGTTTGGACTGTTTTATACACTCTGTATTTTTAGAAATACAGCTCTTTGAAAAGTGTTAATTAGATTGAAAAAGGATCTTTGAAGCCCAAGTACGCTAGGTACCTTTTAAGTCTAACCAGAGTGGAATTGCTCAAACAATGTCCTTCCTGTGTTGGTGCAGTGCTCTGCACCCACAGATCCAGATCTGCTCTCAGGCAGATGGAGCTGTGAAGACAAAGCTGCCTTCCAAAACCATTGTTTTTTGTCCCCTTAATAAATATTCTCAGAGAGGAAAAATCTATTGTAATGAAATTAAATGGTTTCACAGGATTTTGTCTTTTTATCCCGGTAAGAATTTGGCCTTTCTGCTGAGGCTTTATTATTCTCAAACATAATTCCATATGATTCCCATGCAGATGAAACACTAACACAGATGATAATTTAAAACTCTCCTTATTATTCTTCATAAGAACTCCAATAAATCATTATAGTGTTATCATTATTCCCACTTGTTTTGACAAGGCTACAACCTTCATGTTTCAAAATGAGCGAGGTCTGAATTTATCTAAGCCCAGGGTACTTTATGTGTTCTGAAAATGTCATGAAATTTTCACTGCCATATATCTTCATAGTGCTAATTTACCGCCAGAACCATATGTTTCTAATCTTAGATTACAGCTGTATGAAACACTCAAAATTGTGTTCATTAAAAGTACGCCTGTAGTTAGGTCAGCCTATCTATATTTATTTTAGGTATGAGGTAGATTTTTTATTCTATTGCTAGTCATTTGGTAGGGACTATAGGATACATAGGAATGGCACTGAGGAGCTAAGAAAAGCAAATGTGAGTACAAGACATTTTTTCATCCATGAAAGGGAAGTTCATATCCTTATTCAGAGGGATGTGTATACATTAAACATTTTCTCAATCCCAAAATATAACTTCAATGTTGGCATGGAAAGAAAATGCCAAAGGTAATGCTTCAAAGTGTGCTCTCCATTTCATAAATATTCAGGGTTATAGTTTTGATTCTTTTCAGGAAGTTGGAGAAAAATACTGTCAAGTACACTAAAGCAAAAGAGTATCCAAAAGAAAAACATCTGGGGGAAAAGCACATTTTGAATCTGTGAGCTTTTTGTTTGTCTCAAAATGGTGCATGAAGAGGAGAGATGTTTGCATGTGCATTGTATATGCAAGAACCTTCTTTGGAGGGCATTCCAGTGCATTGTGTGTTGTGAGAAATGCCATGCAGTAATGTTAATTTATTTTTGGTGTTGTTGTTTAAGTTAAATAGATACATAAAACTTGCATGAGTTGTTGGCACGCAAGTTATTGCTTCCTGGGGACTGCAGCAAGTTACTGAAACCTTTTTGAAATGATGTCATGATTTTTTGTAATTGAATATGCATATTTTACATGTTGGAGGCTGAAATACACTTTTTTTGGCAGGCTCTTTCAACAGATGCACATGCTGGGGCCCTATTCTAGGAGGTCTTACAGCATACGTAAGTCAATATTTGTGCATAATTTATAAAACTGAAGAGTGGAACATGGCTTTTCCATCAAATTTACACAATCATATTTCCCTCACTTTGTTTTTCGCTTAACAGGATGTCAAAGCCACAAAGACATTAAGAAAAAAAATTATAATGGGATGAGAAACTAAACATTATTAGCTAATTCTAGTAGAAATTGGTATTTTTTTCTGAAGGAAAAGTACAAATGAAAAACAGAAACAAAGGGGAGTATTGAAAAACTTGTAATTAGTCTTTCAATCCATACTCTCAAGTCTCTGAATTTCTCTTTAATTAGCTTGTCTTTCAATTTCTTTCAGGTTTTGATGAAAGAGATAAGCATAGGCAAGGCTGTACTGAACAGAAACCATTTTCGAAACGTCTGAAGTGTTCATAATATTAGTTAGTGTTGTTTGTGTATCTTGTAGTTCTTTATATTGCCTTTGTTCATTTCAGCCAAAAAGAAAGGGCAGACAGAATAAACGTGTTCATAAGAAAAGTGAATTGCTGTGTCTCAAACATGATGATATAGCCATTGAATTCAACCCACCAATTTCTGCTACTGCCATATTGATTAGAAATCCACTGAAAAAAAATCATGTGCTTAATACATCAGCAGCCATTTCCTATACAGAGCAAAATTTTAATAGATATTAAAGTAAACATTGATTGACTCTTTTGACTTACTGCCAGATTATCAGTAATGAAAACATACCATACAAATTAAATAAAAGAGAATAAAAAATCTCAGAGGATAGTGGTGTTTTTTTTCCTATATTTCATAAGACAAGAATAAGAGTCATGTGCTGCTGATAAGAGAATCAATATATATTATAATGAGCATCATCTATATCCAGTAATTTAGGTATATGCAATGAACACTTGGTAGAAAATAGTTTACACATTCCTGAGTACCAGGTCAAGAGGCTTGGAACTATTATTGTAAAGGATAAACCTGAACAGTGATTGCTGTGAATCTGAATATATTTTATTAATCACTTAATGACAAATTATATCAATACATCATCTAATCAGAGCCATTCTGAAGTACTGAAATCAAATAAAATCTTATAAGAATCTCTTATTTTAATGTTTTTATAAAATATGTATTCTTCCATTGGGTGAAATTTAAAAGACAGGAATCAGACCAGTAGAGTTCCTGGCACAGCTCAGAATATACACTCATGGATTTTAATGTGCTGGCTTCTCTTCTGCCTGTGCTTTTTCTTTTCATATTTTTTTCCTTTTTTTTTTTTTTTTTTTTTTTGGAAAATCTTTTAATTACAGGCACAGATGATGTCCCATCACTGTTTTTTTGTTACCTCACCACTGGATCTGAGTATATATTTCATCACATAGAACTTCAAGGTTTGTGAGAAAAGTTTAACAAAGCCTGTAGAATGTGCTGGCTAATTTTGACTCATGATGACAGCATGTAATTGATTGTTTACTAGTTAGAAAAGTAGATTGAGGAGAAAACCAAAAATCCAATTTTAATCTGCCCTCAGATGCTCTTAGATGGCTTGAATTTATTTCCTATCAAGAAAAAATGACAGAATGATGACTGAATTCTGGAATTTCTCAATACAAGAAAAATACTAGTCAGTATATTAGCTACAGCTTTTTTGCTACAGAAATCTGAGAATTGGATAATTCATTTGTTTCTGGGACAATAAAAATCCTACAATAAGGGTCCTATATGTTCCTTTCCCTTTTGAAACCATGAAATACTAAAATATTTTTTAAAATCTGAAATTTTTCTTTCAATTTTTACAGATTCAGAAAATTCCTTCTGAAAATGTCTTCTGTTTATATTACCACAAATTTTGTAATGCAGTTGTAACTTTTCTTTGCAGTGAAAATACAATAGATCCATTTATTACTGCTGCTATTGAGTAAAACTCTAAACATCAAATCGTTTAGAAGTCAATAAAAACCATAAAACTGAAGTGAACCTAAGATTCTTTCATGCAAACTTGAATGGCTATCCAGATCTTGCCACATGCCACCTAGGTTAACTGTTTAACTGAAAACTGAGAGAAGAATTCCGAAATTTCGAATTAGATGTACTTTTAGTATGGAGATTCATTTATATAGTTCTAGTTGTTAGCTTAGCCTTTGTTTTATACACGAAGATTTGTGACTCCACAGATAACAAATGAACAGCTCTGATAGTATCCCAAGAAGTTCTGGATATTGCACACCGATGAAGAGTTATCCTGGTGAAAAGCATGGGCTGCCAATTATAGTAACTGTTTTCAGTGGCAGCTTAGATTCAGACATGAATTTTCTAAAGAATATGAAATAATCAAGTGTAAGTCTTTAAGTTTTGGCTCCTCTTACAGAAACAAAAGTATTTCAACTTGAGAAAGTAGAGGTTTTTCCTAAAATACAGTAGAGATTGTGCTGCTGCATACATTTTGCCTCTAGGTGAGCTGATGTACATAACGACCCCAGACCACACTGCAAAAATATGTCAGTGTCAAGAGTATAAACTATCTGTTGTCCCTAATTATAGCCCAAGACCTCATTCCCATTAGCCAAAAGATTTCATTTCAGGAAAGATGTCTGGAGACTGGCACTAACAAACTTGTTTTCAAATCATCCTGTCTCAAAATAGCTGAAAGAATAACTGGGAAAATAGGCCAAAAATTAACTACAGCTTTCACATTCCTGGCAACTTCTACTGGCATTCTACTGCAGACACAACTTTTAACATCTTCCCTTCATAAATTTCAAATAAAAAGATAATGATGTCAAAGGTATGGTGTTAGATCTGTCATCAAGAACACAGTTTACATATACAGTGATAAACTGTAGAGAAATAGATAAGACTTTGGTTTTATCAAGCATATCATAGTACAGCTGGAATAATGAGTCTAAGGACAATTTCTCAGTATGCAGATGTGATTAAATTGGGTGGAACATCAAGTAATGAGGAGCAATAAACTAGGACTTGAATCAGCGAGGAAATATGCCTGAGCTAATTTATAGTAAATTGGTTCTGACAAAGATGGATGTATAGCAAGGTGCTAAAAGGAAGGAACCTCATCTGTGGGAATGAAATGGTGCAGAAGTCTTCTCATTCCAGACCATAATCCACACCTCTGCCAATACCCTATACGGTATGCTTTACATATAAACAGCATTTTGTATGTAAATATTGTTCCACAGCAACTGTAACATGACATGAAAAGAAAGACTGTGAAGCATCAAAAGGAAGCCAATGGAAATTGAAGAAAAAAGAAAAAAGAAATTGGAAAGAGTGGTAAAACAAAGAAATACAAAGTATTTCAAATTCTGTTGAAACCTTCAAAGCTAGATTCAAAGAGAGATTGAAGAGAAGAATCCTGCTTTATTAGGAAGAGTCAATAGATTGAATACTCATTTCTTTTCTGTGTTTAAATCCTTTTTAGTCTTTGTAAGATTACTGAGTACTGGTCTCTTTTTCAAGTTGAAAAATGTTTCTAAATGTTACCTTTGACAATGCAGGCCCTTTTTCTTGATTTTCTCTTTTTTTTTTCTGCACTTCCTTTATTGAAAATTTAAGTCTCAACAGAAATAGATTTTGGAACTTTAGTAAAGGTAGGTGTTTCAAACTTTAGTGGCTTGCGTAAAACTTAAACCAAAGTAGCCTAGAAAACTCATTGAGATAAACTCCCTGTACATACACACATGTGGATATACTGGATTCTGGGATTCTGTGTGCATTTGGTGACTGCTACCCTGTATGCCCTTTTCATTCATTCCAGGCTCTTCAGTCACTCTAGGCCTTTCTGTCCCTTTTTAATTACCCAAATTGTTCCTATCTGCAGTCTAATTCTCCTTCTTTATTTACCACAGTCACCGCCCTTGACCTGAATCCAACCCCAATTTAACAATTAGTTTTACCTTCAGAGTGAGCTATCTTAATCAGTTTCTCTCTCCTCTCTTCAGCCTGATGTCTGAGCAATAACCACAAATGAAATCTAGTGTTAAATCTGTGCCAATATGTCCTTTTCCTATACAGTACACAGAGGAAACCAGATTCAGAAAAGGAGAGCTTTCTTACTGTCACATTCAGTTTTTGCTTCATCATTTTGAAACACACATTTATGTATCCAGAAATGAAATTAAGTAACCAAGGGCTATCTGCAATCTTAATCTGGTCAATGTGCCTAATCCCCAAAATTACTGAAATGTAACATAAAGAAGAAAAATGACATTTGTTTTCACATTTTACTTTTAATTCCTTGATACTTGAATGCATCATCTGCTTGTTAACAGCTATCAATATATCTGTGCACTGAGAAAGCAAGAAAGCGTTGGCACCTCAGTTTTCTTGACTATTGTAGCTGGTCATTGGTGAAGTCAAGTACAAACTGAATGCTTTTGAGATTTTCTCCTTGTTTCCATTCCTGAAAATAAGTTTGATGATATATTAAGATGAAATACAAGTAGAAAAGACCTGATCTTCATATCACCTATCAACTATAAAATGAGTGAAATGTCTATCATAATAGATCTTATGCTATCCTGTTTCTTGTTGTTTCTATGCCGAATTAAAATGAGACTTCTGTATGTTTTAGTTTTCCATTGTTAGAAAGTGTCTGCTGTACATGAAGTAATAGAGGGCACACAAAGCCTGTCTCTTTTTCTCTCTGTCTTTCAAAATAACCTAATCTAGAAGGAAAACTAATTTCTGTTTTGTCTCTGTCTCTGAAGTATATCAGTTCTGAAGGAAAGGGGAAGAATCACTATAATTCTCAAGATAAAAAAAACCTCACTGAAATACAGTTCATGATCTTACAAATTCATTTTTATATAATCATTAAAATTATTTACTTCATTAAAGTGTTTATGCAAAGTATACAATCACCAGATTCATTGTAGTACAATACTCTTAAAACTGTATTTAATTAAATTAAATGTAGTTTAATAAAGACAGGAAAACTTTTATTTCCAGGAGTAAAAACTCATTTGAAGTGAATATTATGAAATAGCCATATATCTCACCACTATCTTCATTCTAATATAATATTTCTTTACAATTTCTGGCATGTCTCAGGAGGCCAAATGCACTTCCATAAAGGCAGTGTGAAGCAAATATGACCAATTACATTCTACTGTGACGGTACATGCACGTTCCATCAAGAAATATTATAGTTACTGGGTTTCAGCAGGGATGTTTTACTATCAGGCAAAAATAAAATCTCCATTTTAGAATTAATATAATGTTGAACAAATGTCTCTTAAAAGAGATATGACAAAAAGAAAATAAAATTACCACAGCTATTTTAAGGCTGTGCTAATACTGGAACAGCTTTTGTCAAGTCTGTGTTTCCCTTTGTTTCTTTACCCACCATCTCTGTATCTCTTGGCTAACCTGATGACCCTTAGACTGCTGAGGTTGTCTTTTTGCTCTTTTACATATGTCTAGTCTGTTTCTTTGATGTGTAGACACATATTTCTAACAGTAATTATCATTAGAAGAATTGATTTTTAACTATGCTGTGGTATTTCCAAATTTCTCAGTCTTTTCTAATAAGCCAAAGTATGAAGTCAGAGGGAGCAGAAGACTACACTAGTTCAAAATGATATGATTTGAGTCAGAACAGTGCCAGTGACACACTCTCTGTTGCCCTCACTCGTTTATGTTTTGGGTTCAGATAAATTAGTGATGAGAGTGGATGCCAAAGGAATCCATGAGATCTCTTCATTAAGAATCCTTTGTTCCGCCCTCCAAATAAACAACATTTCATCATTCTATAAGATCAAAGAAATTAAGTCCAAAGAGTTCTATTATGAGCCATTGAATAACTGAAGCTGATAAAGAGACACTGATAAAGAGACACTGATTTCTGTCAGCCAAGGGTACACAAAAAAGGAGGGTCCATTAGCTGCAGAAAAGAAGGGAATTGATACAACTGGCCACACACTGGTTAATTAAGGGCCATTATCTGTACAGATCTCTGCCTGTACCATACCCATGGTCACTGAAGATTCAGAAGTTATTTATAAATGTGAAGATACCCATAACGTTCAGTTAGAAAACTAAATGGATCTTCCCCAGGCCATACCTTCATTTTATGCCTCTGAGGCATCAGTTTTAAACCACCTGACAAAAACATAGATGTGCCTTCAAGCACCAATAGCAGGATTTTCTGTGACCCCTGTCTGAATTTCATGGTTAACCACTCACTTAACACCTGACTAAATGAACAGATCACTGAGCACTAGCTCCAACTAATGAAGCAGTTATCAATGTCAATACCACAGATTATCCTTTCCTTAAAATGGTATATGTGGGGGAAAAAAGGGTTGAAAAACAGAAGACTGGTGAGGAGAGAGAAAAATAAGTTGGTTTTAGAATTTTTTTTGCTGAAAGACCAACCTTGTATCTGAGAGATGTTGTAAAATACTCATTGTGAGAGAATTCACATATTTGTGTTTGCTTTGGGTTGTTTTCTGTCTGCTGAAAAAGAAATTTAATTTTCTCAGGGTAGATAACAGGAAGTTGATAAAGACTTAAGAGGCTTTTCCACAGACTGGGGCATCTTTATAAAAGGGGAAAGGGAGGTAAGAGGGTTTGGAGATTGTAAAATACCACTGGTGGAAAATTGCATGTGCTTCAGGCCCTTTGATATGTAGTGCAGAGATTGGGCCCCACCACTATTGCCCCTGGTAAAATGAGCTTGGCAGTGCATGTGTCTCTGTTAGTGTTTTATAATCCTCCAGCCAGAAACAAAATGGAATAAATCTACTTTTTGCACTTCAGCAATGGGTTGTTGTCTTCTTCATGATACTCACGTGTATTTGGTTCACATATTATAAGAATATATTATACAGCACAGATGTTCAAAGGATTTTTTCAATTGAAATATCTCAGCTTGCTGGGGTTTTTTTACTTGTTATTGTTAATAATAATTATCATCATCGTCATCATCATCATCATCATCATCATCATCATCATCATCATCATCATCATCATCATCTCTATGCTAATGCTATCAAACAAATTCAAATAAATTCTCTTTTCAGATGTGTGGGAAATATTTAAGCTGTTCTGCTTCGCTGCCTGTACAGAAAAGAGTCCAGTTCAAAGCATATCCGAAATTATGTCCATGTTCTAATTCCAGTGGTAATTTACTTCACAGCACTGCAGAAGGTGTTTGGGCTCAGGAAGGACTGAGTAAAGAGGTTACTTCTTTTTTGAATATGAGTCTTATAAGATTTACTTTCTGATTCTTCTTTAATTGCCCATTTGATGCTAAAGTTTCTGCAATGTCTAGCACAAAAATTTCCAGTATTAATAACCTCAAACTATTTTGGGTCTTACTCAGTCCTTACAGAGATGAAGTCCAGGAAAATTTTCTCCTCCCCACATAAGCCTTAGTTTTATAATAAGCCAATAGTTTTAAAAAGAATTTAACCAAAACACTGACTCAGTTAGCATCTTCATATATGAGAAATCTTATATTAATAATTTTGTAAAATATGAATATAAAGAACTTGCAGCTGAAACATCAATTTTTAAACAGGAAGTAATTAAATTAAAGACATACTGAGGCCTGTATACAATGTAAGGAAAAATGAAACTTCTAAACCTTCAATGGAATAATGAACTTTTCCATCATTTGAAACCTAATGTTTCCACATATTAAGACACACAGCTCTCTAGATGACACTTAGAGAATCATACTTTATCTTACTATAACTGAAGTTTACCTTCATAAGACTTGAGAAAATATGGTCCCTGGCTCCCTAAAAACCTGGAAAACCTGAAGTTATAAATTAGCTTAGAAAAAGATTGATGCCAATATGCCATTTCTGAGGTAACACTTTCTTTTTTTGTGTGCATTTGTAGAGTTCTCAGCAATCACAATATAATGTGGTATAGAGTTTTCCCACTGAATTCAATGCTGCATTGATTTTGACTACAATTACAGCTTGTCTTGTATCTAACCCTGATCTGTTCAGCACATCTGCAGTTATCTCTTATGAGACATGATTTTATTCTGAATAAATTATAGTATCAGAACACACGGGAGGATGATTTGAGAACCTGGCCCATTAAGGCCATTGCTGTGGAAAGTGTTGTTTCTCTTATTGTCATTCTCCACAGTGACAGGGTTAGTCTCCTGAGGAATACCAGAGGTGGATACTCAAGAGACTCGAGCAGCCCAGGGTGCAACAGCCGCACCTGGCAAGAGCTGTTACTGAGTGTAGCCGTGGGAATCAGAAGGAGGACGTGGTTGCCACTGCTATGACCAGCACTGGATCTGTGCAATTTAATGTCATGCCCACATCAGTGCAGAGACTAAGAGATGCAGATATGGAAGCCTTGTGTATCTTATCATCCAAACTGCATTCTTCTGTCTTTCCAGACTACCAAGGCACTCTGGCCAGAGACAGTGGTGGTGCCACCTGCCAACCCAGACATGGAAGACAGCCAGTACTGTTGGCTGCACCCCTGGATTCTTCTGGCTCTGTCATCATACCCTTCTCTGGGGTGTCTATGTCTTCCTCCAAAAGCTCTCTGAAACAGCCTCCCTCTTCTCTCCTCTCTGCCACACTAAGGTGACTGGGGGCACATTACCACCACCACCACCTGCAGCCCATGCTAAGATGTGTGCTGCATAACAGCACGTGTTGTGGTGTACACAGGTCAGGCCACAGGGAGTGTCAGAATCAGGTCAGGCATGCTGAAAATTTGGTAAATGAGAATACTTCTTGATAATCTTGTCTGTGCTACACTACACATGCCCTAATCAGGCACTTGAGCCTGAAGTCCCTTCACTGGAGTAACCTCCAAAAGCAAACAAACCTATGAAGATTTTGTCTCCCCATTTAAAAGACTATGTGTACTAGACAGCCACAGACACAATACAGAGCACATGGGGAGCCACAAATTACTTATGATAGTATGATAATCCATGCTGTTCTGAATAATTGTATCTACTGCACTTAAAGGCTATTTCCTGTACTTATTTCTGTTAAGTGTCTTTAGGAACTAGTAAAAACCGAGACAGACTGAAATGATAAATGGGATTTTGATCTTAGAATGGAACTTAATGCTCTGTGTCCAGTATGACTCTTTAAACAGCATCAAGTGACTAGTATTTTAAGCTGAATACTATTTATTTTTCTTTTAGACATTGCATAAATTAAATTGGAACGACTGAACCGTGACAAAGATTCTATGGTTACTCTTTTTAATGTTAATTTTTAATTTTCTATTTCTTAATGTTGAATTTCTTAATTGAATACTGTATATAGGAAAACTTTATTCTGTATGTTATTTATTGACCTGTCATTGAAATACGTATATTTTATTCTATAATGTAGATCGTTCATGTTTCTTTTGTTTCAGTAACCCGTAATACTTTTCTGTAGTCTCTTCATTATTTCCAGATATTTTACTGTGTGCTTTTGCTATTTTATGTAGGTTTTGTGAAGTATGAATGCTGATTTATCTGCAAGAGACACATGGAGGGGGAAGTCTCATCAGGAACTCAGGGAAGAAAGCACACTTTTCTCAAATGAACTGTTAATTTCTTTCCCATTTCGGCACCCATGTACTCAGGGACATTGAAGCAGCTGCAATGAGGATGATGGATGTTCCAAACTGGTTGCCATTGAACTCCTGCAATTTTAAAAGGTCACAGAGTGAAGAAAATGAAAAACCTCTGTTTTGGCAGAGACAAAATTACCCTGGCATGGCAATCAAGTCAATAAATAGCTTTGTGCTCATATCTCACAAAAAATCCTAAAACTATTTCTAAAATACTTTTTCATCATCTTTATAAGGCTGTTTTCTCTTTAACTCTTTAGGAGTCTGATTTTTTATAATTGTGCTTTCATGAATCTTGTGTTCAAAATTTGATCTCAATATTTTTGTATGCTTCTAATCTCTTATTTACACATATCATGCATCCCTCAAGTATCCAGGTAGTACGAGTATTCCCCCACAGTCAAAACATTTGTTCTGTTTTTATCACTCCTTTTTCTGCATCAGTTCTGTACCTACGATCATAGGAAAGATAATTTAGTAATGATTTAGCTTTTTCCAACTGTAGTTACCAGTAAATTCTTGGTTCTTTTCAGCACTAATCCTTATTTTCTCCTAACTGTCAATCATATTTCCTACATTCTTTAATGACCACTAAAGAATATAGGAAATACATTCAGAATTAAACACTTATAAGGTGCAAGAAAATGGGAAGGAATTCCTTGAAAGTTTGTGATTGAATTTCCTCAAAAATGGGACAAGACCTCTTCTCACTGTCTGAGACAAAAAACTTATGACAACAAGCAAAAAGAAATAAATCTACTAAGTAGCCAGGTTCAATTATTCCCTTCCTTCACAGATCACACCTGAAGTAAATGTGTATTTAAGGAGAGTTTTCATGAAGCAGCTGTCATTTAACATGTTTAAAGAGAAACAAAGGGTGCTCAAAGTAGAAACTGGGGAGTTTAAGATTTCCTGAGGTGAGTTGGATTTATTAGTGAAAATTTCCTGCAAGATATATTCTGGCTGCAAAAGGTGTATACAAGGTATGCACCCTGAAGACCCAGAGGAGGAAGTAATGCAGTCTGTTCACACCTGTGGTCTGGCCACATCAGTGCAATTTCACATGAACAGAACTGGGATGCTTTCTAGAAAATCCATGTGTAAAGACACTGCCTCCAGAACAGCACAACATTACCTCAAACAAGCTCCACCCAAAGATCTTTTGGATGTGTGATCACCAAAAAATGGAAAGAGGGAAGAGAAATAGGGATGAGAAGCCAGGGGCAAGGGAATATGGAATGTTACTATAAGTTTGCTAATAATGGTTGTACATAAATCAAGAGTTTAATCCTCATCTGTCTTAAGGTTGTTGAAGTGTGTAAAGTAACAAAATAAATTTGATTCAAATATAAATATTTATCTGTCTGCTTGTATACTGCCATGCACTATTCACAACTAGGACCTCATTTTTATAATAAATTTAATGCTGCTGGAAGTACTGAAACAACTAAAGAGACACTAAAGCAGTACCAATTTAATGGATTAAAGTACAATTTATGAATCCAGACAGATTTATAACTTCTGAATGCTAATAATATACCTGGATAAAATCTCCACCACTAGCTTGGCTTTGTTAATTCAAAAGCATAAATTCACAGTTAAGAAATAATTTTCCCAACAAGGATGTATCAGAAAATACCACGAGGAGTCAGTACTAAAAAGCTTCTTCAGATGGACTGAGCCTTTTTAATGAGTATTTTTACAAGGATACAAATATAAACATATATGATCCAGTCTTAAATGGGACAAATTCAATTTAAGGTAAAACTAGATTTTTCTTGTAGTGAAGGGTCGGGAGGGGAAGGTCACTTGACCTACATAGCTTGGAGAAAAGACTGAGGAGAGAACTCATTGCAATCAACAAATTCCTCGTGAAGGGAAGAGGAGGAGCAGGCACTGATCTCATCAGTTTTGTGAGCAGTGACAGGACCTGAGGGAATGGGCTGAAGCTGAGACAGGGGAGGTTCAGTTTGGATATCAGGGAAAAGTTTTTCCCCCAGAGGGTGACTGGGCACTGGAACAGGCTCCCCAGGGCAGTGGTAACAGCACCAAGCCTGACACAGTTCAAGAAGTGTTTGGACAATGATCTCAGGCACTTAGTGTGACTCTTGGGTTGTCCTGGCCAGGGCAGGGAGCTGGACTTGATGACCCTGATGGATTCCTTCCAACTCAACATATTCTATGATTCTGTTGGTTCTATAATAGAATGATAATTATTATAAAATATCTGATGTAAGTGTGTAGACTCTTATCACTAGGCCAAAATTCTCTTTGCTGAGGAAGGGCTCAAAACTTTCTTTGTGTTAGTAGATTAAGAAATGCACATCTCAAACACTAATTCTGTCATATCACCTCCTTCTTTCAGAAGGGTTTTTCTAAATCTGGAAAAAATGTGGGAACAATAACAAAAAGGGTAAAAGACATTCTGTAATTCAAATATAAGGAGTGATTGGAAGAATGACCCAAGAGGGTACTATAGTAGAAATCTATTAAATTATGAAATTACAAAAAAGTACACCTGGAAAAGATGAAAATTAAGAGGCACCCAAAGAAATTCTAAAGCAAAAAAAGCAACTAAAAAAATAGGAAAAAAGAATATGCTTTTTACATTTTGTGTGAGTAAACTATTGAATTCATTGTCACAAAAGGAAAAGACCCAAACTATGATTACAAAAAGTAATTAGACACATTCATTGAGGAAAAATCAGCCATGAGCTCCCTAAATTGCTTGAGATGGAAGGTTATGTTTACTGTCTGTAAATAGGATATGAGTATTTCTCTTGGTTTTTTCACTAAATAGCTGTTGTGGGTAACTTCCAGAGAGTTTTGGGATAGATGAAAACATCTGACCTAATGTAGCTGCTGTGCACATGCTCTGTGTAAATCAGGTCAGCTGACCTCATGGCCCAGCAAAGTATTTCATCAGCTCATTTCCTTCACGTCCAGTGAGAGGACTTAGACAGTACTGTTTCCACGGCACCCCATTTCACCAGCACCCAAATTAATCCTTGTGATTTAGTGGAAAAAAGTCAGCTCATGCGAGTCCTAAATTTTCCTTCATATGTGGGTATCCAAAAGGGCAGCTAATTGAAACTTGTTGCTTAGTTTAAATGTTTTCAGATATAAAAGAGAGTGGTTCTCTTGTAATACATGATAAATTATCATGTTTAGGCAAACTGTCATCATCAAATCACCATCAAATGCTTCTGATTTAGCTTTTTCCATACAGCTTTGTTAATCTTAAGGTTTGTGCAATAAAGGCTCAAGAGGTTTTACTGGAAGCTGTATTTGCTTCCCTGCTCCCTGTCTTGTGCATTGCTTTTGGGACCGAGAGGAAATAGGATAATCTCAGAAACAGGTTCATGTAGATGGGGAATTTAGCTCTTATTTTTTGAGACTCAAAGGTTAGTAGGTTTTATTACCAAGTGTTTGTATTTGTTGAAAGGTTTTGCTAGTAGCTCATTTTACCTGCACAAAATTAGGTATGCTTAGACTTCAGAAATTAATTTAATATGAAACTTTGTGAAAGAAACAATGTCTTCCTATTGCCAACATTTTTTTGCAACTAGATCTCTACAAACCTCTATTGACTTTCTGAAATAGAGTTTGTACCTGAAAGAGCCCAATTTTCCCAAGGTCAGATTGCTCTGCGAACTCAGATATGATTTATGCATGGTAACATAGATCAAAAGTGTGTCTGAAAAAGGACATAATTATATGAGACAAAATATGAAAAAATAATGAGGTCATTTCCTATTCAGGTATCTATATACAGGTCTTAATCCTTTCCAGGGAAAGGAAGATCAAAAACATGACTGTCACAGGGTATTTCAGATCCAATTTTATGTCTTATTCTCTTGATTCTGAAACAAGGTTTCAAAAATAAATAATTTAATTAATTAAATTTGGACTACACTGACCTTTTCTGTCTGCAAAATAACAGGATATAAATTAAGCCCTATATACACAGTTAAATATAAAAATATAGCTATATGACAGATGTAAATACAGACTGAGTAGGATAAAACATCTGGATGAGCACAATTTTGAATACAGTAATAACTGGAGAATTGTGTGAAAATCTCAGTCCTGTGTAAATATATGAGAGTAAAGAACTACATATCAAAGGATTTTGTTTTTGCAACTGAAAAATATATACTTTTTCATTCATGACACTGAGGCAAGTCTTAAAATCTTGTTAAGTACAGTGTAACTTTAAAATTAACCATTAAGAACGCACTAAACATTTAAAAAGGACAAATCAAAGTCGGATTCAAGTTATATTAAGGTAAACATAGCTTTCTAGTAAGAAAAATTTGAACAATTCCTACATCTGATTAAAAGAAGATGACATGAGGTAAACCCATACTGGATTTGGATAACGGAGTTTAAAAACCTGAAATATTCCCTTATACCTCACTCAGTTACTGGCATATTTGCTCTCTGTCTCCCTCCCACCACACTGGGTTCTCTGGGTGTCCAGTCCCCAGGTGAGAGGTGGATACTCACCCAGAGAAGTTGAGCAGAATGTTACACCAGTACACATCATTCTTGGGCATCACCAACATTTGAGTCAACACATCTCTGGGACTTTTCCCTATTTCCCAGTTTTATTCTCAAGCCACAGTCTTCACCTTCTACTTCCTGCAATTCCTTCCCTCCCTTCCCTTCCTTCTCCCTTAATCCTTCCTCCCTAATATTTTCCCCAATACCACCTCTTCCTTTTGGGAATCTCTTCTGTGCAGCACCTCTCCTTTCCAGGACCTTACACCCCCAGTTTTCCCAGTCTAGGCTGTCCAGGTAAGGAAGCATAAGACATGACTGACCATCTCTCTTAAATATCTTTTTTTTCAATTCATAGATTGAGAATGTGACACTTTTGTTTAGTCCAGGTGTCATAAAACTGTACAGCCAACCCATACCAGCTGCAGCTGCAGCTGCACTCTTCCCAAACACATACAGCAACTGCCTTCTGCCTGGTAGTATTCACAATTTGAGCCACATGTTTACCTCCTTTCCTGCTGAAGTTGAACAGAAGAAAGAGCTGGCAGGGAAAATAATATTTTATGTTGCAAGCATCTGCTAGTCTATCCTAATTGAATATGTGCACACCTAAGAGTTTGACAGATAGAGAATAAATTAATCACATTACATAGTATAAAATATATAGTCACAGAACATTACACTTGAAAAGATGGCTCATTTGCTTACTTCACCGTCATGGAAAGAACTAAACCATATATTCTCTTGAACTTTATCCAGACATGTTTTCATATCATACGTCTGCAATTATGAGATTTCCCTTACTTTTCCTGAAAGAGTTTTGTAATCTAGTATCTTGGAATACAACTCTGGCATTGATTAAATTTTTTTCACATAAACACAGTGTGGGCTATTGATAGTTGATATCACACAGTAATCCACTTCTTCAAGCTTGGTTGGTTTTGGCTGGTAAAATTTATGATATTGAAAACATAAAGCTCTTTTTTAAGCAGATGCTCATTTTGCAGTCAGGCACAGCACAGATGATTAGGACTGTCCTTTACGGGCTAAAGACTACAGAAAACTGTGAAAAAAATAGAGCAGTGATCTCATACACTGAAGAGGCAAGAACCAATAGTGAGTATTTTGTGCATAATTCTATACCATCTGGTTAGTATTGTTAACTTTAAATATTATAATTCTCCTAAAATATTAATCTATATAAAATAATCACTGCAAATATGTTCCAGTAAACCTTTCTTCTAATCTCAAGACCTTGAAATTCATGGAAATTTTCATTTTATCTCTTATTGGTATCAATTTAACATTTTAACATCTAAAAATTAGTTACACAGAAGGAAACTCAGCATGAAAGCTAAATACTGCACAATAAAATGGTAATTGTCTACATACAGAAAAAAAATATAATTGCAGTGGAATTAGCCTAAACTTTTTACCCAAAATTCCACCCTTTGGAAAGTCAAAGCAGCACCCACTTCCAGGAATCCATATGCAGTAAAAGAGGAAATAACTTTTTTCACTATATACGTATGGTTAAAGGAAGTAGGAGAACATTCTTCCAGGCAGCCTTTTCCTTCCAGTGGTGTGGACCTGTAATTTATACTTCTCCAGAGCATTCCTTACTGATTAGACTATGAAAAGTAGCCTGAACCAAGACTGAGATCCTGTGCATCCAGTGAAAGATGCACAACTTTAAAAATAAAAAAAAAGCAAAAGGGGGAATGGCTCTGTATCCTTCTCTAAAACACAGAGCTGTTAAAGTGAGGGTATGATGCTGTTAGTGCATGCTACTCTGCAGTGCTATAGGGTAGGACAAGGGGTCATGGCTTTAAACTGGAAGAGGGTTGGTTTAGATTAGGTATTGGGAAGAAATTCTTCCCTGCCAGGGTGGCGAGGCACTGGAACAGGGTGCCAAGAGAAGCTGTGGATGTCCCCCCCCTCCAAGAAATGATCAAGGCCAGGATGGATGGGGCTCGAGCAACTTGGCCTAGTGGAAGGTGGGAGAGATTTTATCATTAAATCTCTGCATTTTTCATTTCAGTATTATTTTTTAAAAACACTGAACACATTTATTTAGTTCTATTTACTTTTTTTCCTTTTTTTCCCAATTTGTAAGTGAAAATAATTTGGAAATTATAAACTTGGCAAGAAAGAGGTTTTGGTAATTTTCTTTCTAACAGTATGTCATGTGTTGTACAGATGAGCCATCTTTTGACACATTATCTAAAATGTGTGCCATCTTTTTATTCCTTCTCCAATGACTTATGCCATCTGCCTGGAGTTGTAAACATCACTTTGGATGAAAAACTAAGTTAAGAAGGAAGAACTCTGAAATCTAAGTATCAAAATATCAAGAGCAGAATATCAATACTGAAAGTTGTAAGAAATTTTACAAGTGATCAGCATAATTTATTAGGAACACAGATATCCAGGTGATATGCAGGAAACAAATTTACAGGAAAAATAAGATTCAATAAAGGAAAAGGAAATACTGAAAACTCTTGTAGAAGAAAGAATGAAAAATCCAAATATGTGATCATTTAGTATAGGGGCATTAAAAGGGATACATTATGAAAAAGGGGTATAGCAACTTATTTGTTATGTATGTAAGACAATTACAAAAAATAATATTGGAAAGGATTTACAGGTAAAAAAAAAAAAAAATTCTACTTGTTTTTAAAATATTTTAGTTCTTAAATCCAGGAAATTCTCTTTAGAGAAATGTTTCCAGATCAATTTGAAACCTTCTGAGGAGTCATCATAATAACTAGACAAAGTTGACAGCCTGCATCTTAAACCTTTCTGGAACTTCAAAATATCTCGTATGTTTGTAAAACAAGAACATATTGGCAATGGCTTTTTTTTTTTTTTAATAAAACATATCTTTGCAATTTCTGTGCCACAGAAAATCACAGCTGATTATATCATATTACAGTATGTGTTGAGGTAACCATAGCAATAATTAAATTCATTCATGGAACTTGTAGGACATATGGATTCTCCAGAAGGTTTAAACATTTGTTCTAGAAGGGCAACATTTCCTTTTTAAAAATTACTTCATTTTAAAGAAAATACAGAGCTTTTATAGAATGTTCAGACACAAAAGGAGTTGTTGTTCATATAGAGTCTGGTATAATGTACTTATTTCATGCTCACTTTTCTCATTTTCTCTTAATCAATCTGAATTAAGCACCATCTATTGTGCCCGCTACGCATGATGCCTGGCATTTATCAATTCACTACACACTCACATACAGCTTTAAAACTTAATCTGGAAGACATGAGCAGCAATTCCCTGCAGAGTGAAGAGTCGAGAACTCTCAGAAATATAGCAGTAAGTGACAAATTAGATTGTTTATTATAAACATGAGTGTAGGTTATTTGTAACGTCAATAAATCATGAAACAGTGTCTACACCAGGTAGAATTTTAATTCACCCTTTCAAGGGAGAGCCCTGACTTATAATTCACCATTATTGGGCAGATAATGGAAAGATCAGATGAAAGGGCCGAAGAGAGAAAACACAGATGTTAATAATAAGTCTTTTATTTCACTTTGCTATGAGAATTGTTGATGATAATATTTAGGAGATGCTGAACTTTTATACTAGTCCATAGAATTGCAATTGCTGTAAGGAATATAAGGACAAGTATATAAGTATTTGTTAAGTAACTCTCAGAACCTCAAAGAGTGGAAGGCAAGATAACCACGAGATCTTTGGAAATGGAAATATGGGACAGTTTTCTAGAGCATGCTTTATTTTGGAGTGATGAGTAGAAGAGCAGTCACAAGGTTTTGGAGCCAATTCTTATTTAATTTTGTGATCACTGCAAGTATCTTGAGCCCAAATGTAACACTGCATCTGATAATTGTTTTTATAAGCTTCCATATGATAAGTGGCTGAAGAAAAATCCCCATTGTATGGAGATTAATACAAAAAAAAAAAGGGCTATATATTCTGACAGAAGTTTACATACAATTCAAACATGGTGTAAGGTAGGGAACAATTCAGAGTGAGAGAGTATACGAGTTCTTTTTGGTTTGTCAGCTATGCCATCCATTAATCAAAAAAAAACAAAAAAAAAAAAAAAGAAAAAAAAAGAAAAAAAAAGAAAAAAAAAGAAAAAAACAAACTAGACTGGCCAGATTTTTCAAATTTGTTTTCTCAAGATAGATTACTAAAATAATGGCTTCGTTTTGATTTTTCATAAACATTCCAAAATTTACAACATCTCTCCCTGAAGTTTTAATGCTATTGATTTATTTTAACTACATTTCAAATTGAAAAATTTCTAGAAATTGAGTCTTTATTATATAGTAATGGTAGTAACGAGAGTCTCACCCTCCAAAGGAGCAGTCTAAACTTCACAAGAGGTGCATTTTTATGCTAAATATTGGAGACCTGGCCTTCACATTATTAATTGTTTAAATGGTTAAAAAGTAGTTATCAGGCAGGGTAGGAAAAAAAATAAATGAACCAGTGTTCTAGAGTTAGTGAATCTTACAAGGCTAAGTAAAGGAGTGGTCTGTATCCATCACAAAATGACATTATAAATCTTTGTACCTTGCAAGGCAATGACATGAAAAATTAGACTGAGCAAGCCAGAGATGCACTATTTGTAAGCCTCAAAGGAAAGGTTAATGCAAGTTAAATATTGACATGTCAGCAATAAGGATTATAGCAATTATAAATTTGCACTAATGCCAGCTGCTGTTTAATTATTATGTGACACTGACAGGTCAGTTTGGAAGATTGACAGCTGAAGGCATTTGCCTCATAGGAATTATTCAAGATCTTTGGAACAGGCTCTGATCTCAGTTACACCAGTTCAATTCTACACACAAATCTCCTAGAGTCAGGAGAGTTAATTTATATTTCCAGTGGCAAGAGCAGAATCTGCTGTGTCACATATTACATTCCTTTCACCTAGAGTCCAGAAAGTGAATTATTGCTTGTGCTGTAAACACACAATAACACACTTCTCTTTTCTTTCCATCAAGTCACTCTTTTAAGAAATACACTAGAATATATGTGAATACTGCTCATTTCTGCGTGATGAAAGGGTGGGGAGGAAGTAAGAAATGTGCATTTCTACTCTAAATGGGAATGCTTTCATTAATCTTAGTAATAATTATAAATCTTGAGCTTTTGCGATGTGCCCTGAAAGGACAAATATGTAGATTGAAGGAGAATTTTACACTATTTTAAGTTAAAAGAACAAGAAGCGATTAAAATAGAGGAGCATTTCTGGAGTACAGGGAAAATAGTAGATTGAATCCCTCTGTTGAAACATACTAGCTATGATTAAATTATTTATCTGGGAAAATTAATTCAATGGCTGCCATTTTGCTGCACTTACATTGTTCACTGAGCAATCTTGACATCTAAAAGCAGGCTGAAATTATGGCAGTAAATTCCTGCAAATGATCAACACAAAGCCCATGAATCAATTAAATTCTAATTAAACGTTAACAGACTGAAAGAATGAACAGGATTTAACTTGTGGAGAGGTCTTATCTTAGTCCCTCCACACACTGCTGCATTTCTAAAAGACTCTTTAAAATAGAAAAGTGTGACAATCATATATTTTCTCCCTGAAGTTGCATGAAAAATAAACCAAACAAAAAACTTAGTGATTTCAGTGAGAGCAGATTAAAGCAAGTCTTGTCACTTTTGAACTTTCTAGATCATTCCTTTTCTATTTTCAGTACATAAGTAAATCAGGAAATGCATCCCAAAGCCCCATAGAATTCCTGGCAAAGCTGAAGTTTTCTGACAGACTCTTCTGTGGTTAGGGGCAGTTATTACACTGTTTACCTACAGTAAAATATGTTTAATTTTGAATACAGGAAACATGTTGAAGTTCAACACCCTCTTAAACAGTTTGCTTCAGCTGTCTCAGACTTTTTGAAGGAGATGCTAGCTGAGTCTCAGCAGGTAAGTTGGAATGACATGTCAGTTCTCAACAACTATTTTTGCTTCCAATACCTCTGTTAAAGTCATATAGAAAATTACAAGGGATTGGGTTTTTGCTTTTTTTTATTTTTAATTGAACAGAATAAATTTTATGGAAAATTATTGGTAGAGATTTCTATATGCTTCCACGTTTCCCCTTTTGTTACACCCAGTCTTATGCATTCACTAGTGTCATGGAATCAGGGTTTTAAATTTCCATAATGTTCACTATACCTCTATTTGAATTCTAGTCTTCAAGTTTAATTCAAATGTTAAATTTAATTTCTGGTGAGATAAAACCTTTAAGCACAGTATTACATGATTAAACTGTAAAATATCTGACTTTAAGCAAAAATTGTTGTCATTCTTCTTTCTTCATTGAAAATTGGATCTTCTACTTGCTAAAAGAAAGAAATTTAAAAGTAACCTCCAAGAAATTTCACATCCAAAAATATTTAATGTTAATGTTTCACGTTCACAAAATTAAACCCACTACAGCATAAGAACCTCTGAATTTCAGTTTTAGGCCAAACTTGAGGTTTAGAGTCCCTGGAATGCACTGCACATGTTTCTTATTGAAAGGAAGCAAGTTTAGATCAAGGTCATAAAAGAAGATTTTTGTTCCCTGTCCTGAACAAGAGCAGAATGAATGGTGACAGTCAGTGGATTCTTTTAAAAAAATGCACTCCTAATCCTAATGTAGACATATCCTGTAGTGTCATTCCATTCTGTTCTTCACAAAAAAATGAAAATATTAATTGAGATTTCTTCATGGCAATATACTGTAGCAGCAATACCACCCTGCAGCAACTCCAGAGAAGACCAAGGAGGTGACTGAGTCAGGGTCTTTTACCCAGAATTTTCTTGAGCTTTGGAGAAGAAATACAGGTGACCCTACACTGCAGTATTTAAAGAGATTATTTTAAGGGATTTTAGTGATCAAAATACAATCAGGTTTTCGTATTGTTATAAAAGTTTCACTGTTAGAAATTAGCCTAATATTTGCAAATATGTTGATAGAATGAAATCAGGGCCCTCTTCTATCAGATCAAAAATGGATGAATCAGATGGCTCTGCCAGTTATTTTTCTCCTGCACCAAAACTAACAACATCATCTTTTGATTTAAAACAAATATATTTATAAGTGTACTTTCAATTAAATGGAGCAGACTGTATTTTTATTATGTTTTCTGAATTTGAATACACAAATCCAATTTGCACAGAAAACTAAAGACATTTCTCCAATTTGAGGAGCTGTAAGGGAATTATGGCACACTTTTCAAGGACACAAACTTTTAAAAGATTGACCTATCTCAATTATGTTGTTAATTCCTGAGTGTGCTCATATGAAAAGAGTCATAATGAGATCCAAGGGCTTTGGCAACTGAGTGCTTCAGCACCTGGCACTGTACAAGGTCTGAATGACAAACAGGCAGAAAAGTATAACTCTGCATTTTTTAAATACTGTAGATGTGTATATATACATTAACTTATTTATTTACTTATTATCTGTATAACAGTAGCACTAAGTGCCATTATGAGCTTTCCAGGGCAGGGAAGAAATTTCACTGATTTCCAGTTTGGCAGACAATTTCAAACAAAACTGGTTACATAATGAAATTTTGTTTGGTTTTTTTGGTGTAAAAGCTATTTATCTCAAGCAACCATAAGCACATCTTCATTGTTCCTCCAATCTTCACTTGGTTTTCCAAGTTATAAATGCTGTTTTGCTTGTTTGAAGAGCAAGTAGACCTCTGTTATTTGATAGTTATAGAAGTAACACCACTTTTCAAATCTACTTAAATGAATTCACCTAGAAACAAACAAACAAAAAAAAAAATTGTCACTGTCTTTGTGGTTTTAATGCCAAGAATATTTTTCTAGAAGGATATAAAAGTTTAGCTTTTAAAAACTACTAAAAAATAGGAATATATTTATATATTTAAAAAAAAACAAACATGGACTCCAAAAGGACTAGATATATTCCTTGAGGCATTTTTTTCCTCTAGAAAAAGAATGCTCTACAGAAAGCTGGGAACTGCTAAGCTGGTTCAGACCTATCATGTCTCTAATCATGCAGGGTGTTTGAAACAGCAAGCAGCACCAGTTTGCAGATGTCACATGAACTACCCCACTGCCATTTTCCTAAGCAGATTGAATCTTCTCCTTTTCATTAAGACATCCCAACTCTGTGAGGTTCTGAGGTTTTGTCTCAGAGGCAGGAAAACTAGAAATGCCCAGGAATCTTTCCTGAATGGATGCACTGTACCTCTAGTGGAAATAGGAAATTCAAATAATCCACTCTACTGTGGATTAATTAGTATGTTTGTAGTTCTGTTTTGCATTAAGCTGCCATATTACTAGTTGCATAATCCTCTAATATTTTTTGTGGCTTTCTCTGTATTTGTCTATTCATGAAATAATTTCTGAACTTCAAAGCTACATTGTGAACGTTCACTGAATATTTACAAATATATTAACACTAGAGTTTTCATGGAGATTTGAAACTCTGTACTATCAATCTGTTGTGTCACAACTGATCATTTCCCATCTATTTTTTAACTCTTGCCATTTGTGGGAGACTTCTGAGTAAAGACTTGTTCCAATACATAATTATTACTTTATAATAATGCTCAAGGGATTCCAATCACTTATCAGACTTGTTAGATCTGATATCCTGTGGCATCCAGCTTCAAAAAAGCAAAATTATTAAACACAAATTTCTTAACTGGCTTGGGTCCCAATAAAGTGGAAAGAAAAAAGTTTTTAGTCCCAGATGGCTTTTCAACTTTATTGTGAGAAAGAAGAAAAAAAAAAAAAAAAAAAGGAGAGGAAAAAAAGAGAAACGTATCCTTGTATCTCTGAAAAGCTTTTGTGGTATGGAATGAGGTTAGAAAATCATTTAACTAAGCAATATCCTTACCATCTTTCAGTGTATCCTCAGTCACACTTAAATATACAATAAAAGACCCTGAACAATTTGGTCTGACATTTATTGTGCAGTTAGAATAATTGTTATGCACATGGCACTGAAATGATGAATAGAACAGTTTTATTATAATTTACAACTTTGAACACAGCAGAGTTTAGTAATGTCAAAGATAAGAGCTGAGCCTGACAGGTAGCTGAAATCAATGAAAGGCAGAGGCAAATCGTGAGATGAAACAGTTTTTCAACCTTTTCATATCCCTTTATGCGTGAAAAACACTCTCACACATATTATGGGTTTGCAAATTACAGGACCCATAATATTTCTGAGATCACGTAGAAAAATAGGTAATGAGAGGAAGAGAATGGAGTGAGCAAATTTTCACCTTTATTTCATGACATGGAGACTTTTCACAGGAGTCAGGGATAGGATCCTGCATGCCTTTCTGCTTTCTCTCTGGCCAGGTAAGGCTACAGAGAAAATATTTTTTAAAGTATATTATA